>JAVTVY010015361.1:0-66979 GCA_036873755.1 Hanleya hanleyi
TCATGGATACAGAGCAGCTGATGACCATACTCCAGCGAGATCCTAAGGTCCCCTTTCGAGGTGTGTTTCCACGCAATGTGTTTCCCACCCACTGCACCACCCCAGCAGCCTACATCCTGAATACAGACCCAGGGTCTCGACCCGGTGAACATTGGGTAGTTGTGTACGTGGACACCCTAGGCCAAGGCGATTACTTTGATTCCTACGGACTTGCACCCCTACATCCCGATTTGGTGAAATTCATGGACGTATCTACTACAGTGTGGCGTTGGAATACTCAAAGATTACAAGGACCCTTGAGTAGTGTGTACGGCCAGTACTGTGTGTTTTATCTCACTCACCGGAGTAGAGGACATTCTATGGCAACCATCGTACACATGTTTGATGATTATTGTCAAGCCGAAGACCGTGATGTCCTCGTCTATGACTGGACGGCCTCTCGTTTTAATGTGCATGCTCCATTTCTCTGGTTAACTTAAATGTACTGCGCGCAGGCCACGTTATTGTTATGACGTTGTTGTTCTGACGTTCATTGATGTTGAATAAAATTGATGAAAAAACACAAAAATGAGGGGTTTGACTTTTTTTTTACTTAAGTCAACAAGAAGGTAGAATATGTACAATAGAATACAGGGTACAATAGAATAGTAGGGTTAAGGTCCAAAAAAATTCTGTCAGGAGTAGGATTCGAACCTACGCCAGCTCTTCGCCGACCAGCACTTAATACCGGCGCCTTAAACCACTCGGCCATCCTGACTTTTACAGTTTTTAACTCGTGTATCAACAGTTATAGTTCGACATTGTTCACAAGTCCAAGTAAGTGGTGCTCACACCATCGGCCAACACTTTCCGTTTCGGGTAAAAGAAAGTAAAGGCGTCTCGCTGCTGAATGTACGTCCGCATCTGGTGGTCCACCACCCGAAATCCTCGGTTAGTGCCACTCGCACTGGCCTGGCTTTGCAGCACGTTCAAGTACAAGGCTTTGTCGATGTTGGGATCGCGCCGGCTCACCCCTTTGCAGCTAAACTTATTTTCGTCTCCCCCGTAACAGTAATACGTCTTGGAGGAGAGACCAATCATATCATCCCCACTCCACTCCAGCTTGAAGAGGCCCGGCGTACGCTTATCGTACTGGTAATGGTCACGTCGAGGTAGCCACTGGTCCCGTTCCGCTTCATACTGGGTACGTAACTCCGGTTTCACCAGGGACTCCCAATCCGCATTAGAGACGGCCATGTAGGCCGAGTGCGTATCCATTTCCATGAGTTGCCAGTCTGATTGATTAAAATACACACCCATGAAATCATACAGAAACTGCAGCATCCTCAGCTTGGCCACGTGGTATACCATACATCCAATCTGCAGGGGTAGGTTGTAACGGATAGTCTTCTTGGCTAAAGTGACTTCATAGGTGTCGTCATCGATGACCTCCACGGACCGAAACAGAGGAGAATTCACTTTTTTGCGGGCTTGGGCAGTAGTACAAATGTTCACGTTCACGTGCTTATCCTGGTTCGTGACCGTTTTTCCGTAATACCCATTGCCCGTCAACTTCCACGATTCACCGATGATGGCCTTACTTGGGTCTTGGTCACCTTGACGACGGGCCGACGTCACGATGTCGGCATTCTCCGCAAAACAGGCGTGGGGTACGTACTGTATCACTTGGTATATCTTGGTAATTTCCAAACCGTGGTTCATGTACCACTGCAGTAAGGGAGTGCCCAGCAAGATTTTCTCGGCCCACATACTACCAATCAACATCCGTCGAGGTTGAGGCAAACACTCGTGTTGCTCCGCATAGGCCCTCATGATGTCCCCAATATCATCCCGACCCACCAGCGTGTTCTTAAAGATGGGAGGACACTGGGCGAAGAGGGGCTTGAGAGTGTCGGGAACATGCAAATCACATTCGACAAAGCCGTAGAGGTCCCCCGAACGAATGGCGTCGAACATCTGTGGCAGACTCAGGAGTCACCGACGACTCAACGGGTACTCGCGCTCTTTTAGGAAACGTCGTAAATGGGGCAGGGCCTGGCACATGGTGTGAAATTCACACTCCCACATTTCGATCAGATGGTATCCTCTCTCTTTCACATAATCACCGTTCTCCACCACTTCTTCCCGTAATTCTTCCTGTGTTTTTCCACGTCGTTCGTTGAAGCGTCCAGCGCTGAAATGACATCCGTGACCGTGCCAATAGCAACCGTAAAATTGGAATACGGTCGGTGTCCTACCCACCAGGGCAAACCCATCGACGGGGAGTCGACGATCTCCTATGCGCTTCTCTGGGGCGTTGGTTTGGTGTCGTATAGTAATTCCCCGTCGATAGGCTTCCCAATCCAACCACTGATCAGCCAGATGCTTGTAGGGCGTGCGTTGCGGTGTAAAATGCCGACCTTCCGCCAACCAACGTGTATAATGGCCACTGGGCATAGGCTGGGCCATCGACCACAGGTACAAGGCATTGGCATCGAATCCGATGATCTTAGCACAGGGTTTTTCACTGGGGAGAGTAGTGACGTCCTTCTCGTGGTAACGGTGAAAAATAAGACTCGGTCCGCTCACAATGTTCTGCTTTAGACAATCATGCATGTCTGCATCTTTTTGCTGTATCAGCGAGAAGTACGTAGGACACGCTTGAAAAAGATGGCGAAGCGCCAGACCCGGTAAACTGAAGCACTCCTTGAAGATATCGACGTGCATCTCACGACGAAAGAGTTGAACCATTTTCTCGGCCGCTTCCAGGAAAGGAACCACATCTAAGTTATTATACCATATCAGGAAATCTCGCAAGGTCTGCATATGTTGATCGTTCCATACCTGCTGTAGTTCCCGGTACGTGTCTTCGGAACATTCCACTTGCTTCAAATCATCAAAGAACGCATCCCGGGGTGGCAAATGTGTTTCCTCCAAACAGTCGAGCGTCGATATATACGTGTAAGCGAACCTCCCTTTGGTTTGTGCACAGTCATACGCCTTCACCCACTGATCATAGCTATAATTAGGAGCTAAGTAGTTCCGTACATCCAGGAAATGGAGTGATGTGGTAGTGAGGGCCATATGATTATTGATCTTCTTGATGACGGACTTGATGGTATTCGCCTGGGCCAAGTAGGGGTAAAGAAATTCCTTCACCATGTTCAAGTCATATCGCCCCGAGTTGAAACCTAGCACCGGTAACTGGCCTAAGTATTGTAGGAAGCGCACTTTCAATTTCTCCGCATACGGTTTCGGTAAAGGCACATCCTGCGACTGCAGGGGCTGCGACTCCGGCTCCGACTCGGACTCGGACTCTTCATCGTCACTAAACGCTACACCCGGTATAGGAATCCGATCGTCCAGTTGGTCCAGTACGTCCTGGAACTTGGACACCAATAGTTCTGTACTAGCCGCACTGACTTCTTCTAAATACGCCATCATGCGGGTGATCAACTCATGGGAATCCCCCGTGGACACGAAACACACCGGTGCAGCGTCATAGCCAGGTACGTTGCTCGAAATACTCACACTCAGAGGAATATGGCGCTGCGTCCACTGCGTTTTCGCTGAAAACATGTCCATGGGCTCCAACAGGGCCTCAAAATCGTAACACGCCCGGTAGGGAAAATAACGATCCGCCTCCGGTATGATCAGACCCTCATCGGCCAGTTCCTGGAAAATAGTAGGCGTATTATGATACACACCACCCGGATATACTCGCTTGACACTGTTGTCATAGATTTTCTCGTGGCGATGTAATTTGGACGATTCTTTAAACACCCGATGGCATTGGGCACAACTGAAAGACTGAGCGTACTGGCTCATATTGTAGAGCAGCGAAAAATGACTCACGCCATTGTCGTCGAACACATTGACTTTCATCGTAGAAGCATACCGTTCTGTTGAACGACGAACCAATTCAGCCACAAATGTATCCTCCTCCTCGCATCGTAATCGGTATACAAAGATATTGATGTTGAACAGTGTTTCCACGTCATCCAAATTCTTGAACGGAACTCCACGGAAGTGCCGCTCATCCAAGTCTTGCTGCTCTAAATACTGTTCCCAATAGACATTGGCCACTCTGTCACAAACCCGGGGTTTACACTCGTCCACATGCACGGCCAAACACCGAAACAGACATTTCCGGTCTTTGTAGGACCCATGTACCCCTCCTGTTAATGCATACAGGCCGTGTCGATGAAGCAACCAAGGGGGTAGTACTACAGGAGCACCGATAGGATGATCTCTCATTTTCGTGACGAAAAATGTGACGTTGGTCACCATTTCCACAAGCCATTGGGTATTGGGGCGTTGCAACCGGGCCCATTCCAATGGATCCAACGTAGTCAATTGGTCGATGAGTGGCTCCAGAGAAATCGCATCCGTCACCGTGAACGGCTGATCAAACACATAGGTATTATTGCTGGGATAATAATACCGCACCTGATCCGTCTCCTTGTGCCGTAAAATGTACCCGAATGTCATATTCAACTTGAACGCTGTCACCTGATCTGTGAAAATGTTCTCGGCATAGGTAGACAAATACGTGAGGTCCTGCAGTCGATAGTTATACAAGTCCAATAGACGACGGTCACGGTGAAAACAATGGCGTATGGTAGCCCAGTGACGTTGATAAATGTCCCTGACTCGCTCGTTTTCAGGCAAGACTTCAACCGGAGGTGCTGCTGGGTCCCAGGGAAAATCTTCTCCACGTCTCATGCTTTCTCTCCACGTCTCATACAAGCTGGTAGGCAAGCAGGCAGGCAGGCAGGCTAGATGCAGGCAGGCAGGCTGGTCAGGTGAGGTAGGTCAGGCAAGTAGTGCAATGAATACATCCCACCGCTAAAAATCGCCTCCTTTTATACGTTTTTCTACAATCCGCCATTTTGACACCACCACCCACATCAGCCGCCATTTTGACCCCACCTCCCACATCAGCCGCCATTTTGACCCCACCTCCCACATCAGCCGCCATTTTGACCCCACCTCCCACATCAGCCGCCATTTTGACCACACCTCCCACATCACCCGCCATTTTGACCCCACCTCCCACATCACCCGCCATTTTGACCCCACCTCCCACATCACCCGCCATTTTGACCACACTTGCACTCAGTGACCCCTGTGACGTCATAGTTACATCCGGGTGAAATGTGCGTCAATTTAGCCTTTCTCTACTACTGTGACATCATCCTCTATTAGCGGCGTCCTGCCTCCTAATATGGTGCCCACTAATCAGGTCAGCCAATCAATAACGCTCTTGTGCGACCCATTTCGAATTTCAAATGTTTTCGAGGTCAGTGACGTCTCGTGTCTATTTATAAGTTATTTGAACATTGAAGGGGTCCAGATATATCAAGGCAAGTTCGAAGTGGGAACGTAGAAATTGGCTGGATAAAATGAAGATGATGGATAACAACTTCTGTATTACAGTGCAGCGCCACAGTAATAAATATGCTGTTTTCCATAGAATAGCCTTGGGCGATATATAATAATAATAAGATAACTATCTTGCTATCTAGTCACACCTAATAGCTATTTTTATAAACTATGCTATACAGTTAGACTATAATTAAATCACACGAGTCTGTACGTGTTATGATGTAATTAGTCACGAGTGTTAATTCTGCCTAATGTCCTAGTCTAGAGTGATATGTTGGATGTTTGCCAAGTGTTATCCACAGCGGATCATTGCCTGTTTCATTATCAAACATTATGCGGAGATACTTCTCAATCGCAACAATTCTCATCCCAGTGTCACAGTGCATCACGTATATTCTCTTACATAAACAGACCAGCACGCTTTTCCTAAAACTGTGTCAAAGTATCAGTCTTTTTCGCATCTCCCCATCGTCGTTCATTATTACGTAATTACTCTCAGCTTCAGCCAGTCGTGGTTAAATTATTAAGCTACCAGCAACATGACTTACTGAGAGAGAAGGGAGGATGCAATAAATCTGTCCAAACTTCAGAATAGGATTATTTTTTCGTTATGTTAAAATTTAGAACGAATTACTAATCTTCAGTCTGAAAAACAAAAACTAATTACCATAAACTAAATACTTCTCTTACCCCAAAGATCGTGTAGTCCCAACAGAGAAATATCCTCTCTCTCGTATTTTGCCATTCACTTACATTAGTGCGCAATGCAACGACGTCATACGAATAAAAGCCACATAAGGGAATCAACTATACGGAAGAGCAATGAAATTTATCTGAAATTAATCAATCTGAAGAAACATTGAGGAGTCATTTAATTACTTGTTCCACACGGTGCAATTTACACGGAGAATAAACTGGCCTATTTGCTGTAATCCAATTCCCGTTTTTCACGGTCAAGAAACCTTCAGCACAGAATGACAGCGAAGACAAAATGGAGCGAGCGAGACTGAAGGGAGACGCACACTTGCGAATGTAATTTAATGTAATCTTATTGTTGTTTTACTACTAAGACTATTTTGACGCTAGACCGAATAATAAAAATTGAGAAAACAAACCGCGTCTTAAGGAAAATACTTTTCTTGCAATCTTATCATTTTCCCTCTTTTGCTATTTCCGTCCCCTTGAGTTGATTACGATGTCTTCCACATCAAATACATTCTCGGATGAAACCAAGCATAAAACTAATGATTTCGTCTGGAATTATATAACTGGGCAAGTCTGGTAGAGATCAGAAGATCTCGAGTCCTCGTTCTGAATCATTAGGGGCATTATTTCATTGAGCATGACTGCATTTCATAAGTAAGACGTGAACGAATTGATCGATACTCGATTATAGTGTTTCGTTCAACCTGTCAAAAACATCCTTCGTGACACAATTTGTGGAAACAAGAAATCCACTTTATGTATTCTTAACACGTTTCAACCAAGATTTCTCCAAATCGTTCGAAAGTAACACCACCCAATATGATTTAGGGCCAGAACATAATTAATTCCGCTTAATGTGGATTATTCTCTCATAATATCCATTTCCTTTCATTGATATTTACATCCCTTGTATTGTTGCCCCTACCGAAAACTAATGAATGTTCTCTTTTCCTCATTTACTCTAAATGTAGCGACCAGTTAACCTAACCACGAAAATGTGGATCAGATCTAAAGAGGGACATTTCATTCCCTGGAATATACGACATAGATCGAGCAACTCATTCATCCCAGCGAAAGATACCAAGCATTTAGAGCTGTTTAATTTCTATGACTAATTTCAATACTTGTCTTCAATGTCTGCGATTAAGAAAATGTAGGCTCACCAAATTATTGTTTGGAAACAGAAGTATGAGGGGATTCACACTTCATTATTAACAGGAAATCAATGCAGACATGACACGACAAGAACACAAGCAAGTTTCTCGCAAAATAGAAGTGGACAGCAGTTCTCATTGGTGCCCACAAGACATCGCGATGTTAATAGTCAAGTGGACAGCAGTTCTCATTGATGCCCGCAAGACATCACAATGTTAGAGAAGTGGACAGCAGTTCTCATTGGTGCCCACAAGACATAGCGATGTTTAATAGTCAAGTGGACAGCAGTTTTCATTGATGCCCGCAAGACATCGCGATGTTTAGTAGTTAAGTGGATAGCAGTTCTCATTGATGCCCGCAAGACATCGCGATGTTAGAGAAGTGGACAGCAGTTCTCATTGGTGCCCACAAGACATCGCGATGTTTAATAGTCAAGTGGACAGCAGTTCTCATTGGAGCCAGTAAGACATCGCGATGTTAAAGAAGTGGACAACAGTTCTCATTGGTGCCCACAAGACATCGCGATGTTTAATAGTCAAGTGGACAGCAGTTCTCATTGGTGCCAGCAAGACATCGCGATGTTAGAGAAGTGGACAGCAGTTCTCATTGATGCCCGCAAGACATCGCGATGTTAGAGAAGTGGACAGCAGGTCTCATTGGTGCCAGCAAGACATCTCCATGTGTGAGAGGTTGACAACACTTCCCATTGATGCCCGTAAGATTTCGCGGGTTTAGAGAAGTGGACATCAGTTCTCATTGGCACAGGCAAGACGTCGTGATGTTGAGGGGTGTCATGTCTCAACACGCGAACTGCTTATACTGCTCATTCAAGTGAAGCAACAGATTCATTTGCAAAATATATATTGTGAAGACATTCTAATTAAGTTCGCAATATTCTGTAAAAGCGCTACTTCTAAGGTGTGTCGTGAATCTGAAGGTGATTAAAGAATGGGCAACAAAGTGTGTCCTCTGATTTGTAAAGAATGCTGTCTTGTGATCTCAAGAACCTCTCAACATTACACCTGCGTCTCGCTGTGTGATAATTACATCGAGTGGTACATCCCTGAGTGTTCAGGGATACAAACCTGCCAAATCTACATGTAAGTTCAATCGTCAAACGACGGAACAACATGTCAGCTAGTGAAACAGTTATCGAACAGTAAAATTCCTTACTTCAGTCAGATTGAATGTGATCAATCTTTTATTATTACAGGGTGCTTCATTCCCGACTGGTGATTTTCATCTGTCTCCACTGATAAACGCTTGTTCCATTAAGCTATGTCAATGCCACATCGGTTGTGCTTTCGTTACGGCTTCTGTAATTGTCGCCGAGCGGATTATTTATTTATCAAACTACAAGATGCGTCTTCTTCATTCCCACAAATCAGTTTTTCATAATCCTCTTTTCTCGTAATGGAGAAAAGGAACCTTTTATATAGATATAAATCCAGCGTAGCCTTAGAATAATTAACTATACAGTAAAAACGCATCAGATACAAAAGTAAGGTCACGCGGTGATTAGATGCTTATTGCCAAGGTTAGAGATTTATGCAATTTAGCTCATCTGAACACTTATCAGGTCGAGCGTAAACAGAGCTGGTGTGATCAGAACGATCACTAGCAAGTGTGTCTGGCATATACCATGGCTGACTGTTTTGTTGCTAGTCCGTAGAATGTCAGTTCCACGATGATTGCATTTCGCCTACATGCAGTTAGCCGTGACGTTTCCGTGCGAACAAAGTTAATATAATCCCTGTACCTCGTGGCGTTAAACCTCCCCTTTGACGCATCATCTTCCCGCCCTTTTGGGAATCCCCCTAATGCTATCCTAAGCACATTTCGAAGACAACAGATAGACTGACACACGTTCCAGTATGTTAAAGCTGTTAAAGCATATTTTATATTCCCCTCTCCCTGTTCTTTGTTTCAATCTCCCTCCCCAGCCACTAGCTATCCTAAGAAATTTCTACCTGTTTTAATGCATTAGTTTGCTGAGTTATTGACTTGAATACTTGGAATTTTGTTTGATCGTCACTATATAGCTGAAATATTGCTGAATTTTCTCTCTCTCTCTCTCTCTCTCTCTCTCGCTAACAAATTTCAGTTTTTTTTGCTTTGCGCCCCTCCCCCAAAAGAACCTATTATTTTAGGTTACCCGCATTGATAAGCAATGCTTCCTCGACGAAGTTTCATAACATTTTGACCAAAATTGATGTGGTCCGACATACAAACAAACAAACAAGATACAACTACAAAAATTGTAGTAAGACACATATATATATATATCCATGCAAGACTGAGGGATTCCTTCCCATAAATCCATTGTATTTGCACTCTATAAGCACAAGGGCATAATGGATCGCATATGGTTTATTAACGACTGAAAAATCTCGCATCAAAATTCAAAGAAATTTTGTCCCTTCTTGCAACGAAAACATTAAGTTTCATCTAGGTTCGATCAGATTAAAATTGTGCACATAGCTGAATTAATTAAAACCGTTAATTCATTTTATCATTCAATGAAATCATGTTCTCGTTATGAATAAGACCGTAATCTTTCCGATAACTTTAAACCATCGTTATTTTCTGATTGAGGATACATTGGAGAGACTAAAACGCAACCATATACGCTATCTAGTAAAGCTTTTCTAGATAACTCATGTTCTGGATCGATTATACGGTGGATACTCGGACGTAGTCCAAGTATCTCAGCGGCCCTGTTTTTGCAGATGTTCATGTGAAGACTATGAAGTATCTACACGGCCACTAGCACCGGTTTAAGCGAAAAAAAAAATACGCTAGCTCAGAAGCTGTGATGACAGATCACATATCCGACAAACTATTCGATTTCATTAAACCTGGAACAGTGTGCATTTAGCCAGCTAATCTTTACCGTTATATATATCAGTTAGTACCATGAATGTTACGGTATAATAGAATACCACTGATAATAAGCGGGGATAAAATACATGGGACGAGTCATTAGACTGCAATACCCGAGAATAGGTCCTCATTAGACTGACTCGGGATGCATGCCAACATGATAATTCCAGATAGAAGATATCCGCATTGCAAGAATAATCCCGATAAGAGTTCCGAAATTTCAGAATAACAAGGGGGCTTAACAAGGACGAATCCGGTATTCCCACAGGAGGTCTAACATTTTAAGGGGACAATTAAATCGATATTGCCCACATCCTACGTGAACTGCATTGGACGGGACTTATGGTTTAGTGTTAAAAATTGATTCCCAGGTTTTCATTATTCCAATATTCATATTTACTGTATTTCCTTTTTCCCAAGGGAGACTTGAAGGTGTTGAAGGGTTGTAATGTACTGGGAAAAATGGGAGCCGGGAGGGTCTTTGGTGAATTGGCCATTTTATAAAACTGTACAAGAACGGCGTCTGTCAAAGGTAATACACCTGTTATTCTAGGAAATCAAGCGGGTTAAAGCCTGGGGCCTAAGTTGCTATCAGGGTTTAAATGTCAATGGTCGTCTGCGTTTCTCCGCCTTATGGACGTTAAACCACAGCGCCATCTACCATCCGCAGTGCCAATTATAAAAAACAGCATCATCTTGCAACCTTGCCTAAGTAGTACAAGATGCATCTAATCGGACATTACATATCCGACCTTCAAGCGCGAAGGATCACTCACTCCCACGTGTTTGTATGAAGCTGTCGGTCCCCACATCTATATACATGACATAGTATGACACAGGCAGTATGACAAAGCTCTTCAACGACAAAATTTCTTAGCTGTTCTCAGTAAACTATACACAAACGTTTTCGCGATTATGAAGTTTGTAATGTCGGAGTTCCACTTAGCTATTTTGTAATGCTTGGACAGACAATATTCAATCCTACCAGCCCTATGAGACTTGGGGTCTATCCCAGCCTGTGGGGGGGGGGCTATTTATTTTTGTTAGACCTTGGGGTAGAAGGCTAACAGTATATATCTGGATCAAGTTTATAAAAATCCAAGATAGTCGCCATATTGACGTATTGTAGAGAGCCAAGTCATTTCCCCGAATATTTTTTTTATACTTTCTCTCAAAAACTAAGTAATATGACAGAGAATAATTAGTTTTGGCAAAACAAATTACTTTCATACAAGCGTCTAGTCCGTCATTCAACATTCAGCCGTCTCAAAACAAGATAAATCGCCTGAACGAGAAATAGTTTTTCAGTTGCTCTCATAGAAATACGATCACTTTGGCGAAAATGAATTGTAGCATTATGGAGGTATTATTATTATTTTCGTGTACGTGAATAGAAAAGAGGATCGCTGATTAACGGAATTTGCAAATATTGTTGTATTTTACCTTGATGAACAGACATGAGTGATATTATGAAATGTATTGACGTTCATCTACTAAGGAATGGAAATGGAAAAACGGTATCAGATTGCATCGTTATAACACGCGTATATCCAATAGCAAATCATCGACTTAAAACACGCGTTATCCAGTAGTAAATCCAGTCTCGTTTTATTCAGTGAAACATAAAACCTGTGCGACATTTTTCTTTTTAACCGAATGAAATAAATACTTTTGGTTTCATTGCATAGAACTGAAAATATTTTCAGTTGTGATAAAACAACCCTGATGTCAAGGAAAATTCAAAGTGGCGAAATCATGATTATTTTTTCAATACAGTTGACCGTTTTGTTGACTTCTTGTTAGTACTTGGATTATGTAAGCCGTTAGTTTTCATTCAACTCCGCCAAGCCGGGGTGGGGGGTGGGGGGGGGGGGCGTGGAGAGGTGGTCATGAAGCCCATTACCAAACTTTCTACCCTATCTCCGGAACGACAAAAACGGAGAGCTAATACTCATATTGGGGCCATTTTGAGCTAGTCCGTAGAATGTCAGTTCCACGATGATTGCATTTCGCCTACATGCAGTTAGCCGTGACGTTTCCGTGCGAACAAAGTTAATATAATCCCTGTACCTCGTGGCGTTAAACCTCCCCTTTGACGCATCATCTTCCCGCCCTTTTGGGAATCCCCCTAATGCTATCCTAAGCACATTTCGAAGACAACAGATAGACTGACACACGTTCCAGTATGTAAAAGCTGTTAAAGCATATTTTATATTCCCCTCTCCCTGTTCTTTGTTTCAATCTCCCTCCCCAGCCACTAGCTATCCTAAGAAATTTCTACCTGTTTTAATGCATTAGTTTGCTGAGTTATAGACTTGAATACTTGGAATTTTGTTTGATCGTCACTATATAGCTGAAATATTGCTGAATTTTTTCTCTCTCTCTCTCTCTCTCTCGCTAACAAATTTCAGTTTTTTTTGCTTTGCGCCCCTCCCCCAAAAGAACCTATTATTTTAGGTTACCCGCATTGATAAGCAATGCTTCCTCGACGAAGTTTCATAACATTTTGACCAAAATTGATGTGGTCCGACATACAAACAAACAAACAAGATACAACTACAAAAATTGTAGTAAGACACATATATATATATATCCATGCAAGACTGAGGGATTCCTTCCCATAAATCCATTGTATTTGCACTCTATAAGCACAAGGGCATAATGGATCGCATATGGTTTATTAACGACTGAAAAATCTCGCATCAAAATTCAAGGAAATTTTGTCCCTTCTTGCAACGAAAACATTAAGTTTCATCTAGGTTCGATCAGACAAAAACGGAGAGCTAATACTCATATTGGGGCCATTTTGAGCCTATTGCTCACCCCTCCGAACATGGGTAAATTCAAGATAGCGAAATTTTGTTATATTTTATATTTTTATATTTATAAGATCTTGACCCTAAGATGTATTTTGGAAAGTTTCAACATCCTAGCTCAAGGAGCCCCCAGTTTTCCCCAGGCCTGGATAGGTCTCAACATTGGCGAGATATGAAATATGTGGGGAAAATTGACGACTTTCGACTAAAAAGCAACCATATGACTCCACAGGAAAGCTTCCTCCAGAACCTCACATTCGGAATAAAACACGAAGGATTCTAAGACGTAGCCTCGGTATCGCAGCGTAGCTATTATTACAGATGTTCATTTTGAAGTACCCACACGGCCTATAGCATTAATTAGATACGCTAGCTCGGAAGCTGTGATGACAGATCAGCTCGAATAAGTAAATCATCGGATGTTAATAAATGAGCATCGAGGGCGTCTGATGGAGTAAAGGCCTCAATGAGTAAACATGGAAAAAATACAAGAATACCCAGCGAAACTAACCGGTGACTGTCGTGCGGTAAATTTCCCACCAAGGCAATACACCTTCATATATTTGTCAAATGACATGTACAGGGAGCGGGCCTCGGTCACTAACTTTCCACCAGCAGTATCCTATCATATGCAGATAATAAATTGGTGAGCTATATAAGAGGTGGGAAAACTTAACGACGTCTGCCGACTAAAGAGCAAACATATATCCACTACATAATAGGAGGTAACAACTCGGCCATGGTAGAGTGAATGAATTCCATACGTGGATGCTGATAGCTTTATCAGAAAGGACCATGGTTCCATTACCCAATACATGTATATAATTGAGGAAAGTTAGTTCTTGGATAGCTTGAGATGTCCTATCTACAACATCTGCATTAATTTGATTCATTATTCTTCTGGTCTACTTCCATGCTCTCATTATATATTAAATAATAATACTAATATTTTATGCTTCCCCGATACTTCTACTGTCGGAAAAATCTAGTATGTCAGAATTGGCAGACTGAATTGATCTGCGACGTATCAAGTATGTCTTCTCGCAGACTAAGTTATGATTGTTTGATTATTAGAACATTCTCGCTGTCTGTGCTTTTGTGATCGATAGGAAGCAGTAGTCTATCAAGTGTGTTCAGCCAAGACCGTTTCGAATATCGGAAACTTTTTGCTCAACCCTTTGACTGAAATTACTTTGTCATGATCAGAAGGCCCTTTTGTAAGAGAAGCCTACAGACAGACCCATTCCAGTCCGTAATATAATCGAAGTCAATAGAGATCAAACTCGGTGGCTTAATTGCTTCATTTCGGTTTTTGGATGGGATTAATATTTGAGACTGAATCTCGTTAGAGTCGTGTGTAGGAACACTGTAATTATAACCCATATCACAGTCTTCAAGTTCATGAAGCAGCCCCGGTTTGTTTGGAAATTTCCGGACCAACAATCAAGATATCTTGCTCTGAAATCTATCACTGTAATTGAAACAACTGCATATGAATAATAACTATAAATGGTAAATAAATCCGGTCCGATGAAATGTGCAATGACTTCGAGAATGTGCCTGGCTGAATTATACGTAGATGATATTTTAGCTGAGTTTTCGTTACGCTGTGCATTGATGTTCGCATCGACTCTGGAACTCAGTCTTAACGATGCCTTTCAACACGAATTTGGCTGGATAACTGCCGTCGCGAATGATTTAAAAAGAGTTTTCGACTTTCCTTAAATGCCATAGCTGGCATTTGGAGCATTTGAAAACATTTATTGGTAACATGCGTTATGAACTTTCTGCCTTCTAAATTAATGTTAATAAGCATTTACTATTTGTTCTGATTGCGTTTCATAGCCTACTACGTATAATTTGTTTACTTTAGTTGTTTTATTGTAGATATCATTTGCGAGAATCGGTTGAGAGAAGTGACATGTTCAATAAAGTCTAGATAAAGACTAGATTTATAGATGTCTATTTTCCGTTTTCCCGTGATTATGTCTGTTCACCATCAATGGGAGAACATTGCAACACGACATACAATGTACAATGTATTGATAATTTTGTTGTTGGAGTAAAAGCTTCACTGTTGAAACATTAACGATATTATATTAGTTCAGCAACTACTATTACTAATTCAACATTTAACACTTATTTCCTGTTATACATGTTTATTATAGGATTATGTGTGTTCCCTTCTCAACGATCAAACACTGTACACGAAAGAGTAAATCAAGGTGATATGATCCGTATGTTCTTCTTGGAGAGAATTGTCCTTTAACTTGAAGCAATATGCAAGAGGAGTGTACATTTGACGAGGTCTGGCGACTAAAATGCAATCATATGTCTCTACAGGAAAGCACCCCTCGGCACCTAACATTCAGACCCGAGAATACGATGGATACTGGGACGTAACCTTAGTATCCCAACCGCGCTTTTAATGCAGCTGTTCATATGGCTACAAAGAAGTATCCACACAGTCCCTAGCACCGGCCCAAGCGCAATTAGATACGCTAGTTCGGGAGCTGTGATGACAGATCAGCTCCAACAACTCATCTGATGTTAATGGATGATTCATAAATATACATGTGCGGTATTGCTCACTTCTACTCTTTCATAACCTCAACTTATTTAATGGTTGGTTCGTCGACGTATGCCCTGTGTCAGATGGTTGTGTTTTGAGTTTATACCTCACTAGTGGTTAAGCTAAAATGGTACAATTAATATAATCGTCATGGTTTTTGATCTGGAATCATACGTCTTCCAAAATTGTGAAGAATCTGAAACTCGAAATCTTCCTACTGGACGATGCATGGGGTTAGCTGAATGAACATTCGGGGTTGAAACCAGACTCCAGATCCACTGATCGCAGATCTCAAAGATGTAATTAACTGCTGTTCAAAACTGGCCCTGAGATAATAAAGAATGTACGCGACTTCTGCCAGGAAACTTAGCTGCACAAGAACGCTGTAATGTGAAATGCTTAGCTTGATCTGACTGTATCGTGGATAGTATATTAGTCAGATCGAAATGTGTATATGTCAGTACGATGACCATAACGGGTAGCATCAGGACATCGCGTCAGTTTCCGGCGGGATTTATGTATGCACCTGAGACAGATCTGTCATGTGGGATACTATAATCGATAACTACTATACTAGATCTATTATTCGCAGACACTGTAACTCAGTACTATAGAACTACGTGTAGATCTCCTGATTGTACAATCAGTAAATCTCAGAGGACGTATTATAACTATAACGAACCATACGCGGTACAAGTAAGATCTACACTGCAAGAAAAATGTGCATATGCTGCACATTGAAATGTACACTATTCTGTAACATCTTTCGAACATATACAAAGTTCAAGTTGAAAAACTGGTATAAAAAGATATGTATTTAAAATGTCACTGAAATGTTATCAAGCTCATAAACGAAGTCGTCTGCAATAAAAACAATGAAATAATTTGTCCACAATATCGCCTAGTGTTGAATATTGGAACTCTGAACAATTTGTATTCATTCTGAAGTGTGTACTTTTGAAAACTTTTACACATAATTGAACACTTTTACATGTTTATGCGGACAGTAGTGTTCCAAAAGTGTTACAGAATATGTGTTCATTTGTGAAGATCGGTGTTCAAACATGATGATCAGTTGTGAACACGCGTGTTCATATATGTTCTCTAGTGTTCGGATACGGACATAAGTGTTCGGTTTTTAACATTATATGTGTGTTCTGTGCTGTCCAGCCACATATTTCGATTGTTGAGATACTCAGCGTTGTGCAAAATTTGGTACCTTTTTCTTTCATTATTGTTCAAAATGAGCCAGTTGATGAATTCCATAAGAGTAGTTCAACTTATTCCAACAGCCTCCAAAATTTAGTCAGAAATGAACGCGTTCACGCTTTCGATAAGTGTTACAAATGGTTTATGCTCAGTCATTATAAAGCCAGTTGCGCGCAATGCAACACCAAGAGAGAAGGTCGGTCATCACAGGGACAATCCACGGGTGTAATACCTATGGGCCGTCATAGCTCAGTCCGTAGAACATCAGTGCTTTTAACCGGGCTCGTGGGTGCGAATCCCGCTGATAACTAATTTATTCTTTCTCTCTCAAAAATCTTGTAAATGCTTTCTGACAGTGTATAAACGGTATACATGCGATCTATAAGTGGTACACCGGATATCTATAAGCGGCACACACGATATCTATAAGCCGTAGACGTGATATCTGTAAGCGCTACACGTGAAGCTATACTGGAGTCAATGTTGGCTGGTTCTATGAGCATTTACCAGACGTCTGTGGTCAACTTCTTTCTGCACATAAATTTATCTTCAGAAGAATTTGACATCTGGTAAAGGATCATAATATTCGGTACCTTCGTGAAATAGTAGTTTGACTTACTGGCATTGACTCAAGATTAAAGTTTGGAAAGCCTGTCTACACAGTGGTCTGATCTAAAGCATGAATTATCTGGGAACCCGGTCTCTGGACTGGACACCAAGTTGTAAACACTTTGGATTGATTTCTGAGGTACCGGTCTCTACCAAAGATATTAGGCCTGGATACCTAAAATAGCCTAAACAGTAATGAGCTTTATACAATATTCCCCGGTGACCAGCGCGTTAACGAAATAAAATGACCTTTACCAATTTGAGCATCTCCCATGACATTAGCTTGATCGGAATTATCCATACCATTCTAATGTCGGGTGTTTCAAGTAACAATGTAATTACCTCGTCTCATTTCCTCCGAGGACTTCAGTGTTATATGGCTTTCTTTTCTAATCGGGTGAAATTACAGGATTCAACCCCTTCTCTCAAACATGATAAACTTCGACGGGAGGCTTAATACGCCTAGAGGTTCGCCTGGAAAGACGTCAATTTATCCACACGGAGATGTGATCGCTTTCCAAGAAACTGGTTTGTGATATCTGGTTGAGATGTACATTTGTAGGTGAGCTAGGTAGGAAGTTCTTGTCATTATATATTCAGGAACGTCTATAAGTAAACTTCATGCGGCAGCCTTGAGAATTTATGACTATGCTGTTTTGAACACACTTATTTGGAGGAGGGGGAGGAAGTGTCTAAAATATTTAAATAATCTCCAAACAGGCCTTCTCTTAGTTCGTGACGATGTTAATAGTGGATATGAGACTGTATGTAATCACTATCAATTATTTAAGCTCAGATTACAATGGCCCAGCAGAGGGATAGTATGAGAGAACACACTTGATGGCCGTGACCATCATAATTTGTATTTTAAATCCTCACTGTCTCGGACACTAACGAAATGAAATTTGGATTCCTCGAGTTTCGCTCAGTATGGCAATACTCGTATCCCTTCTCATCTTCTCTGCGGATTTCAAGCCTTCAAATTGATATAATTTATGGTGTTTCAGAAATAATTATGTTGTGTTCCTGTCACAGGAAAATATCCTTCGATCTTATTCATGGACGTATTCGTTAAGAGTAGAACTTACTACACTTAGGATAATCTCGTCTCCCTCAGTTGTGATTTCGTTGCTCACCAGAGCCAGTAAGCTTTCGCTGGTTCGTTGTTTCAGTGTCACAGAATTATGTTTATAAGAAAATATCCCAGTGGATATTATAAAGAGTATGCATTTTCTTGACCATTGCTCATCCTGTCTTGGATAAAATACTTTCGGGAATGTTGCTGGCGTTATAGCTCGTGATATTAACACTATGTCGCCACAAATTCATCTTCTCTTTGGCAGTTTGCCAATACTATCTTTTTGTTCCATTGAGACATAAGGTGATTGCGATTAGCGCTTGCATGATTATTAACCGAATTTTAATACAGATTGGCTGTTTCTCTTAGTTCATTTGGGACCCACGACGAATACTGAGCCCTCTTCAATGTCGCTTCGGTAATTCACCCATTGATTATTGTTTCTCACTGATTACCTCCCCTATGTTCCTAATCCGAGACCCTATGGATATAATTACTATTGTAAGTTCGTTTTCAAAAACCGAAGAAAATCGTCAATACTGTAGAATAACTGGTATCTTTAATTCAGTTCCTGCATCATCATCGATATCACATACACGTCCAATATCAACGTAACTGTTTAACGTGTTGTATTGCAGACCGAATTGACAGACACATAGCCAGGCAACCAGATAGACAGACAGATTGACTGCAAAATAACAAAATAAAGACACTTTCAGCTTAATACGGTCATTAGACAGTTACAGGTTACAGTAATTTTATATATATTGATCGACATCAAAGTTGCGCAAAAAATATTCATCTGACATGATCTGGCGTTCTATTTACGTAAACACGAAAATGGGGGTACAGACAATGCCATTGCTGCAACATGACAAACACGCTTATAGCACGCTATAAATTGTACCAGTTATATGTGAACATAGACAAAAACATTTGTAGAAGACAGTTACCGATGAACAGATTATTAATATTACCGTTTGTAGACATCGGTGATCTCTATGACCTCAGTAAGTTGAACAAAACCTCAACGGTGAAGACGGAAAATTCATCGACACTCGACTACATGTTCGTTCATCATATTCTACCTCCACACACATAAGAGCGATACTATGGATATCCATAATGAACATCAACTCTACAACTAGGCAAAGACAAATAAAACAATATTTAATGTTTAGCCTCTACATACCGGTCCCTAATAGTGATCCTCTCAAGACACTATTACACTGTAGCAAACAAGCATAGAGCTAAACATAATCGCGGTGGTGGCGTTGCAACAAATATCGCGATAGTTCAGGTGAGATATTTCTTAAGCTCAGTTTAAAGTCTCGATCACACAATCTTTGGTTTATCCATACCTCCTTCTAGAAGACAGCGTTTAGCCACAGGACGTTGCAACTCTGAGAGTTTGGTTTTTACACGCACCGTCCTCACGTAACCCTGTTTGTCCTTGAACACTTCCAAAATGCGTCCCATGCACCAAGAGTTTCTCGGAGTATTGTCTATGAGCAGGACCAGATCTCCTACTGCCATGTTCCGCCGTGGACATAGCCATCTCTGTCCTTCTTGCAGCAAGGGGAGGTATTCGTTCACCCATCGCCTCCAAAATGTGTCTGCCAGGAATTGAACTTGAAGCCATCTCCTTCGCGAGTACACATCGGTTTTGTGAAACACACCGATGGGAAATATTCTCCGGGATGCAGTAGAAGAAGATGATTTAGTGTGAGTACTTCCAAGTAATTCGGACTGTTTGGAGTCTCTGTCAGTGGGCGACCATTGATTACTGCTTCCACCTCACAGAACAATGTCATAAAAGCCTCGTCGTCAATGCGAACAACTTGTTCCCGCATCACTGAGTACATGACTTTTCTCACCGTTCTTATCATTCGTTTCCAAACTCCACCGAAATGTGAGGCAGTAGGGGGATTGAAACTCCGAGAGATGCCCTTCTGTAAACAAGATTCCTGAATCTTCACTGAATTCCATTTTGCAATCTCCTCACGCAGAACTCTGTCCGCACCCACAAGGTTTGTGCCATTGTCTGAACGAATGGACTGAACTGGTCCACGGCGAGCGATAGCACTAATGCAGAAGTCCGTATCAAGGGAGTAGGCCATCTCAATGTGGACCGCTCGGATAGACAGGCAAGTGAACAGCACACCGTAGCGTTTCACAATACTGCGAGCACGTTTGACTTCAAAAATGACCAAAATAGTCCATCCCGGTTCTACTGAAAGGTGGCTCGTCAGGAACTAGCCGTTCACCAGGGAGATTAGCGACCTTTTGTTCTCCACATGGCGCCTGATACCTCCTGCAAGTTACACATCTGCTGGTCATTCTTTTTATGATTCCGTTGGCCCCTAATATCCAGTATTTCTTTCTCAACACGGCAAGAATTGAGTTTTTGCCTAAATGCCCAATCGTTTTATGAGTATGTTCGATAATGAGCCTTGACACAGGAGAATCTTTGGGTAGTACGACTGGATGCTTTGCTTCGTAGGAGATGCTAGCTTCTTCCAATCGTCCTCCTACACGAAGAATGCCATTTACTATGATGGGATCCAGCTTGTGAACTGGTGAGGACTTTCTAATCTTTCTAGAATGCTGACGTTCGGTAAGTATATCAAGTTCATCCCCGAAGTGCTGAGCTTGCACACATTTGATCACAGCGATTTCTGCACGCCGCAGAATATCGCTGTTCAGACGAACGGATTTCACCAAATCTTTTGCCCCTTTAAGCCTTTTGTGATTATCAATGGACATTGCGCTCTCTACTCGCTGTGCTCGTTTGGCTGGATCTTGCTCACACTGTTCAATCCTGTTGGCCACTTCTTTTCGAAATAATACTCGATTCCGCAGATTTTTAATAGCCATTAACATCCAAGCGACAGTTTTTCTCAGTTTTGTCCAATCCGAGAAATGCGAAAACAAATCGTTCATCGTAGCTTGAGCAAAGTTCTCCAATACTGCCGTGTTGATCACCCTTTTGATCTCTGCATCTTCTGGTGGAATGATTTTCGAGCTTTCAGAATCCTGAGGCCATGCAACCTCATCCTTCCATAGGAAATCTGGACCATTAAACCATTGCTGATAGGAAAGAAACTTGTTCATTGATAGCCCTCTAGAAACACAGTCCGCAGGATTGGTACTTGATTCGATGTATCTCCACTGATCCAATCGTGTGGCATCTCGGATTATTGCCACTCTGTTGGCGACGAAGGTGTGGAATCGAGTGTTCTCGTTGGCTATGTACCGCAATGTAGACAGGCTGTCTGTCCAAAAGAAGGATTCATTCACAGTATAGTCCAGCTCCTTAGTGATCGTGCTAGCGATTCTAACCGCAAAGGATGCAGCAGTCAGTTCCATTCTGGGAATTGTAATCCTTTTCAATGCCTTGCCCATAACAAAGGAACAGTGAATTCTGTTGTTCTCGTCAGTAAGTCGTAAGTAGCTAACCATGCCGTATCCTTGTTCGCTGGCATCCGAAAACGTATGCATCTGGGATGAAACTACTGAACCAAAGTCCTTTGGTTTATAACATCTAGGAATGAGTAAGCTCTCAAGATTGGGCAGTTCTGTCAGCCATTCCTTCCACCTACAAGTATCAGTACCTGTGATTGGTTCGTCCCAGTGCAAGTCCCGTTTGCACAAACTCTGGAGTAGAATCTTTCCGTTTAAAACGAATGGGGCTGCCAAGCCCATCGGGTCATAAACTGAGCTGACGATTGACAGGTGAAGGGTTGGTGTTTAACTTGGATCTTGAAGCCCAAGGAGTCAGATTCTGTAAACCAGTATACGCCAAGAGCACGTACGCTGGGAAGACTTCCACATTCCAAGTCAAGTTGTTTCACGTCATTTGCCCGCTCATCCACTGGAACGGATTCTAGAACATCACGACTGGTAGAGACCCACTTCGTAAGATGAAATCCGCCCCTGGCACAGAGGTCACTGGCTCCTGTGATAAGTGAAGCTGCTTCTGTTTCGGTTTCAGCTGAGGCCAAATAGTCATCCACATACATGTTTCTGCAAACAGTCGCTACGATGACTGGATCATACTGGTTGGCGTTGTCTAGTGCTGTGCGTTGTAGAGCGAAATTAGAACAGGCTGGCGATGATACGGCACCAAACCAGTGTACACGCATCCTGTAAGGAACGGTTTGTTGACTTAGATTTCCGCTCGGCCATCAGAAGAACCTCAAGCAATCTACGTCCTCCTCAGATACCCTTACTTGGTAAAACATAGATTCGACATCGCCCATATCGGCAGCCTTTCCCTGACAAAATCGTAGGACTCCCAGCAAGCTGTTTGTCAAATCAGGTCCCGGCAGGAGTTGACTATTCAGAAACACTCCCCTGAATGAAGTTGTACAATCGAACACAACTCTTATCTTATCAGATTTTTTGGGGTGGTACACCCCGTGATGAGGGATGTACCAAATTCGTCCATCATCTCGGTCTAGATCTTCATCGGGAACCTTCTCAGCATAACCACAGTCCAGAATTTTGTTCATGAAACCTGTGTAGTCTTCACTAAATCGAGAGTTCTTGGTCAATTTGCGTTTTTGACTGGTTAGACGCTCCAATGCCTGCGATTGGTTATTCGGCATCCGTATGTCGATGTTTCTGAATGGCAGTTTCATGCAATAGTGATTGCCCACTAGTTGAACTGAACTCTCACACTGTTTGAGAAACTTCTTATCTTCCGAAGACATTTCTCGTTTATCCTCACTAAGTCGCTCTCTATTAATGGAGTCTCTGAGAGTGCGATCAAGCTGTTGGAGACTTTCAGCTTCGTGAATGGCGACAACTTGAGCTCTGTTAACGATCACGTTGGTTGCAGTTTCCTCCTGTGTACTGTTGTCATTGGGACGAACCACATTCCAACTGATCCATCCCAGTAATGTCCTTGTTGCGTGTGGGCTGCCTCTAGGTCCCGTCATAATCTCCAACGGTGCATAGGCATCAGGAACATTGTTCCCAATCATCAACCCGATCTCTGCATTCAACTCTGGCAGCTTCATGTCCTGAAGATGAGGCCAGCGTTCAATGTCCCTTTGAGATGGAATGTGATGTCTTGTCACAGGCATTGCATCTTTCGTGTAAACACATGGCATGTCTATCAGATTGTTAGAATCCAAACTGCACACTTGGAGACCAGTTACAGCACACGTATCCATTGAATATGGCTCCCCCATCGTGTTTAATAACATGGGTTTCCCATGACCTCCCACTTGTCGTAACTGACGGTCGGAGCAGAACGAGACACTACTTCCAGAGTCAATGAAGGCATATGTGACAACACTGTTCATTTTCTTTTTCATTTTAACTCTGACCGGAATTATTGCCATGGCACAGTCTCCGTCCCCGGCCCCAATATGCCCACACAAGTTCACAGACTTCCCATTTGTGTCATCGCTGGAAATGTCATCTTTGGCATCAGCTTTACCATCTACATGAAGGATCGTAGGATGTCGTCCACCACACGAGGTACAGCTAGCCTTATCCCGACATGAGCTTTTGATATGTCCAAAACGTAGACATCCAAAACATAGACCTTTGCTTCTCATGAAATCATATCGGTCACGTGGTGATAGGTCAGTAATGCGGTTACACTTGTCCAGAAGGTGAGTCGGACTCTGACAGTATAAACAGGACTTGCTTACGTCCGATTTTCTGTCCTGGACATTTCGTCTGTCCCTGTTGAATGCTTTGTCATTCTTCACAGGCGCTTTTGTCTCTGTGGAAACGTCTGATTGACAGGCAGCAGCACTAGATTTCAGCCTGTTACCTGTTGCGCATAGTAGTTTGCCTCCAGGATTGTTTTTCTGTTTGACCAAAGCTTCTCTGCCATACACAGGGTGGTTAGCTTTCTTAGCCTCTTCCTTGATGAACTGAACTAGATGTCGAAATTTCACAGTTTCGTTTCCCCTTTTTGCCCGCATTACTAAATTTCTCCATCTATCATGTAGGTAGAAAGGTAGCTTGCAAATAAGTCGTTTCATGTTTTCGTCATATTCGAGTACCTTCATGGCTTCAATCGAGCTAATTGCGTTTTCGCATTCCACCAGAAAAAGTGAAAATTCGTCAAGTGCTTTTGCATCGTCAGGTTTGATAAGCGGCCAGTCCAGAGCTTTCTTGACAAAGGCAGTCGCAATTACCTGATTATCTCCATACCTGTCCTCCAGCTCTCTCATTGTAGCTGGGAAACCTTGAACAGCGTCCAGATGGTTGAAGCCATTCACCACCTTATTTGTCTCACCAACAGTGAACTGTTCTAAGTAATTCAATTTTTCATCATCACTGTCAGTGTTGGCAATAATTTTGGTCTGAAATTGGCGAATAAACTTTCCGTATTCCATCGAATTTCCTCCAAACTTCTTAATTTCCGAAATTGGTTTGCGCATATGGCGTACCATAGATGAAGCCAAATCAGATCCGGTGACCTGATTAGCCGCGACACTAGCTACGTTACCACCACCACGAGTTGTTGCTGTAGGTACATAAGGCAAATCACAGTAATGTTCATCATCATAATTTAACAATGAATTCAAATCATGCCTTGCACCCAACAATCTTTCATGCGACAATCTAACATTCTCTCTTGTATCATACAACGGAGGCACGCGCTCTGTAACACGGACAGGTCTTTCACCATCAAACTCTCTTTCATCTGGGTAAGTATTACCATGAAATTTAGCAAGACCATGTGGTACCCCATTTGCGCATTTCATACTACTACCTCTATATGCTTGAGGCCTATCAAAACCTACATCTCTTACATCCCTCTTCTCAACATTAGGGTTATCATCTCAACATGGGGAGAATATTCTTGGGAATTCAACAAAGACTTTTCCTGAGTGTTGTGCATACTGGACCTTAATGTGTCTAGATTTGGCTTATTATCAGAGACAGAATATTCTTTCAATTTTGCCTCATTTCGAGTTTGATAGGTTTGATTCATATTATCATCCCTTGACATTAGCGGCCTAAATAGAGATTGTGGTTTAGAGTCTGATATGTTGACATCACGACCTCTAATACGTGAGTTAACTTCTGATTGTTCAAACCTGTCAAGTACTTTGCTTTTAGCATCTGATATAGCTAACTCTGTATCAATCTGTAGTTCTTCCTCCTCCAATCTCAGATTTGTCTTTGCCAGTTCAAGCTGTCGTTTCTTCTTCATCCGCACCAGCTTTGCAGACAACTCAGCCCTTGTCTGCTCTTCTTTAAGCCTGGCTGATGACAGGGAAGTGACACCAGAAGAAACATGAGAAGGTGCCACACGACTCGTTCGGGACCCTGTCTTCACAACTTTTTGTTTGCCAACTTGGGAAACACTGTCTTCCTCTGACACGTTCTGAACCGGTGCTTCACCTGACAGGAACCATTCTTCCATCACAGTTCTGAAACTTTTCAAGTAGACGTCTCTTAGCTCAAAGACTGTGTATATATATTCATTATGCTCTTCGACATTTAACAACTGAATATATTCATCATTAGTCTGCAGGAACTCTTCATGCAGACTTTGCCACTCTGAATATATATTCTGTACCTCAGTCACAGATTTTTTAACATTTGAGACAAATCGTTTCTTCAAGAATTCACAGGCGTATGACCGACCCCTCTCAGTCAGTTTTCTCTCGCGTTTGCCTAAGTTCGTCTCCGCGTCGCTCCCATGCTCAGACCAAGGAGCCGTCAAAGCCATCTTTAATTCTTGAAATCCCCTCGAGGCCGGTATAGGAGGAAATTCTCTGTCTTCACCATCCATAATGACTTGTCGTCAAAAACGTCAATAGATGCAAGTTGCAAGTTCGTTTTCAAAAACCGAAGAAAATCGTCAATACTGTAGAATAACTGGTATCTTTAATTCAGTTCCTGCATCATCATCGATAACACATACACGTCCAATATCAACGTAACTGTTTAACGTGTTGTATTGCAGACCGAATTGACAGACACATAGCCAGGCAACCAGATAGACAGACAGATTGACTGCAAAATAACAAAATAAAGACACTTCCAGCTTAATACGGTCATTATCTGATATATAGACAGTTACAGGTAACAGTAATTTTATATATATTGATCGACATCAAAGTTGCACAAAAAATATTCATCTGACATGATCTGGCGTTCTATTTACGTAAACACGAAAATGGAGGTACAGACAATGCCATTGCTGCAGCATGACAAACACAATATAGCACGCTATAAATTGTACCAGTTATATGCGAACATAGACAAAAACATTTGTAGAAGACAGTTACCGATGAACAGATTATTAATATCACCGTTTGTATCACCTCGGTGATCTCTTTGACCTCAGTAAGTTGGACAAAATCTCAACGGTGAAGACGGAAAATTCATCGACACTCAACTACATGTTCGTTCATCATATTCTACCTCCACACACATAAGAGCGATACTATGGATATCCATGATGAACATCAACTCTACAACTAGGCAAAGACAAATAAAACAGTATTTAATGTTTAGCCTCTACAACTATTATGAAATATTGCAGGGTAATTGTTTGTTCTAATACATTTCGATTCATTTGTAAATGGCCTTGCACTTACACATTGATTCACGAACCCATATTGTTTGTCGGTGGTAGGATAACTTCAGGCGATAAGTTTAGAGTTCATGTCACGAAGATAATGGATAACGATTTCTCTGATTTTTATCAGAAGTCCGGGAAGAACCTTTTATCTTTTTCTGACAAACAAGCAAACGAACGAGGACCTGGAGAAAATGGTCAGAGTGTGTAATATATCATATACGTGCCGGCGTAGATATAGAACCATGATTGCAGATTACATAATTACCCTAAATCGAATAAATTTAGCGAAATGTTATCGCCTCAGTGATCTCTGAAGCCTGATAAATGGAATAGTATGTCTGCATGTGTATACCTTTGAAGCTGACCGTCATATAATATAACCGTATGTTTCCCATAATTATGTAGAGATAGAGGCACAATGTATATTCGTTGTCAGCTGTTTCATTTTGTTGCGTAAATCAGACTGGTCATCGTATTTTCTGCCAGTTTAATCAATGAAGTGTCACATAAAATTATATAAAACGAATTTGATACTCTCCGAATATTCCCGATTGTGTATGAAGAGGACAACGTTTCATCTATCTTCTTGTCAAAAGTCAAGCCTAGTTTGAGAATTAAAAGCTCTACACACTGACGATTGGATTTAGGAAAAATATGGTTCGAAGGTTTAAAATTCGACATGTAAATTCACACAACAAATACCTATATGCTTATTGACCATAACCTATTGTCAACATTCAAAATATATGTGAGATGAATCACATTTCTTCAAGCATAGCCAAGATGTCCTAGTCTTTACAATTTTCCAGTCAGCAATGAACCATACTGAAGCATAAAACAAACTGGGTTCAATGCAGTGAACGCAATATCTCTTGAAAGATTATAGCAAGACTTTCTAGGTAATTACTTGCCCCAAATTCAGGTGAGAACAAACGCAGGTGGTGAAAGCGTTTTATATGTTGCCAGCGAAGATAGCATTATACAAAAATGCGAAAGAGAATTTCCGTTTCGAAAGATTGCCTCTTGGTTTCTCATACGGACGAGCCTCTTTGAATTTGCTTCCGACGCCCTTGTTCTAAAATCCATTTCTTCAAATGTTCTGACAGCCCCTTTTCTACAATCAGAAAGAAGTATATGAACTAGCTCTCAACAAAATGATCTCGCTCCACTCCATTCCATTTATTGTCGACTGGAGACACCGGCAGGAAAATTATAGCTTTTCATTGATTTTTTGAAGAAAGATATTAGATTTATTGTGAACCGTATATGATTGACTGCATCATCTGGTATTATTTTCAACACCAAGGCCCCTCAAATCATTAATAACAAGATCATCATATAATTAATCCTTACACTGACTATCTCACCATTATTAACATGATCAAGTGCAAAACCTCATACATCATTAATTTAAGTTAATTTAATTTCACCCGACTCTCTCAAAGAAATAAAAAAGAGAGTATCGTCTGTCTACAAGTGCAACTCGAACACCCACAGTATTTGTTGTGGATTGATTTTCTTGAGCTATAAGTTGGATCTAAATGAGTAATTCAGCCAACTGAGATAATTGCATTGCTCAATAAATCAATGACAGACACTCAAAGGACGTTACATCATAAAATTAGCCCTAATAAAATGGTGCAATAAACTATGCTTGAGTTTTCTGTATATAACAACCATCTATGCATGATGTTTCCTGACGAAAGTTGCTAAAATGGATTGTCTGGCTGGGTGATGATTGATTAACGTTTGCCGGGAGGAATTCAGTCGCGAGTAACAGGACGTGAGCTAGGTAATCCAGAGGGCGCATGCAATCATGATTGACATCCATTTCCACCGTCTCCTTCTTTTCATGGGAACTTTCCTTTCTGATACGCCGTGACCACTCCACTACTTATTGGTTATATATTCTCGACCTAACATTCTGCTTCTTTTATTAGGCATCCCTAGGAACGCCTCATGTGTTTATCAGTTTCTTCTTTCTTCCGCTTCTTCTTTTTCCCACTTTTCTTTTCCGTCGAATAACTTTTGAATGCCTTTGTCAATCAACTTCAAATTTATGGTGCATATTGTTCCTATCTTGGGGAAGACAACTACTGTTTTTCTGCTCTATCCAAAACAGGGAACTTGGATTTTATCTACAAATACGCTTACATGCAATTTTTCCATCGGTTCGATTTGTTTAGTCTTTTCCGTTGGATAACTTCCGAATGCCTTCGTCAATCAACTTTAAATTTATTTAGCATATCGCTCCTTTCTAGAGGAAGACACCCATTGTTTTTAGCTCTATCGTAAACTGGATACTTGTATCTTTTCTACAATTTCTTTTATATGCAAATTTTCCATCTGGAGCTATAGTAAAGTTTCTGTCTGTGTGGGCGCCAATTTCCATATTCTCATTAGCATAGAGAGCACGTCAGTGATTGGTTAACAGCCATGACTCAGAAAGGTCACTGTTGGGGTCGAAAGGTTGGCTGCCCATTGGCTCAATGTATGTCCTCTTCAGTTTTTTTTCATCTGAAGTACATTCAGCTATAATGCTATATATTTCTCCCACAAAGAATTTCACAGATTTTAAAACCACTGACATAGATAGATTAATTCTTGGATATATCAGTGCCATCTCCAGGAGCTACATGTGACAAGATTATCTGATTGTTTTTTTTTGTGCTGATGCACCCATAGGTTGAACCACATGGAAGCAAAGTTAAAATTTCATTTCTGGGCACTAATTCCTGACAAAGAGAATAGATTTTTTTCGAATTTGGTAAGTGGGTCTATTGCCTTAAGATCTTGCGTGGGATTGTTTTGTTTGTGCCGATCCACTTCTAGGTGGCGCCACCTGGTGGCCAAGTAAAATTTGCATTTTTAGACAGTAACTTTAGAAAACCTATAGGATTCTTTTCAGATTTGGAGTGTAGGTACCCTGCCTCAAGATCTGACTTGAGGTTGTTTTCCGTGCCGATTCGTCTGTGGGTGGCACCACCTGGGGGTTAAGTTAAAATAGTGTTTCCAGACAATAACGTTTGAAAACCTGGATCGATTATTTCTAAATTTGGTTTGTGGGTACCTCGCCTCCATATCTCGCTTGGCATTGCGTTTCAGGACAGTAACTTTAAATTAATGGTATATGGTATATGTAGGTTTATTGTTTTGGTGAAAATTTACGCCGCAAGATGTCGGGCATTACAAGTTAGTTTTTCCGGTTTTCTTGCATTTACCAGGTTTCACCTATTATAAACATCAGATGAGTTATTTGTTTGAGTTGATCTGTCATCACAGCTCCCGAGCTAGCGTATCTAATTTCGTTTAAGGCGGTGCTTGGGGCCGTGTGGATACGTCACAGCTTCCACATAAACAGTTCAATAAAAGCGCGGCTGAGATACTAAGGCTACGTCCGAGAATCCACTGTATTCTCGGGTCTGAATGTGAGGTGTCGATGAAAGCTTTCCTGTGAAGTCATATGATTGCTCTTTAGTCGCCAGACGTCATCAATTTTTCCCACCTCTTGTATATCGCTCCATTTCATTACCTGTATATGGTAGGATTCTGCTGGTGGACATCAGATACACATCAGATGAGTTATTTGTTTGAGCTGATCTGTCATCACAGCTTCTGAGCTAGCGTATCTAGTTCCGTGTGGATACTTCATAGTCTCCACATGAACAGACGCAATGAAAGTGCGGCTGAGATACTAAGGCTACGTCCGACAATCCACTGTATTCTCGGGTCTGAATGTGAGGTGCCGAGGAAAGCCTTTGTGTGGAGTCATATGGTTGATTTTTAGTCGCCAGACGTCGTCAGTTTTTCCCGGTCAGCTCTCGCATAGCTCCATTTCCCTTCTCAGATGTTCTCACATGGGATTGTTTTTCGGGTCAATCCGCTTAAAGATGATGCCACCTGGGGGCCAAGTTAAAACTGAGTTTCCGGACAATAACTTTTGAAAACTTGAACGGATTCTTTCCAAATTTAGTATGTAGGTACCTTTCCCCAAGTTATCGTCTGAGAATATTTTTGTGCCGATTCGCACCACACAGGGCACCTCCATAGATAACACCACACGAGGGTCATGTTGAAATTGTATTTCCAAATTTTTACGTTATTACGTTATTTTACGTTATTACGTCTTCACAAATAATAAATGTTTCCTTTACTTAACATGTAAACGGGGTGCCTCTTCGATCGTTTTCGATCGACTGTATCTAGTTTCTTTAATATAACTCATGTGGTAGCATGTTCTCCAAGAGAGTACAGCTTACACAACGTGATTCAACGTGATTTGTTGATCGCTACAGAGTAGCTATGTACAACACTGACCAAGTGACCGACTGATTCGATGTTGGTGTAACTACAAAACATGCAAAGATCCATTGGAATTCAAGTCAAGGTTTACTTATACCATTCATACCCTAGTTGGACAAAACGGCATTTTGATATCACCAATCGAATTCCCCCTTGTCCGTAACTCAAATGTGAGAATTATTATCAACTGTCTCCCCATCTATACCATATGCTTCCCAGACAGAACAAGACAACATAACTTCTTCCATGTTGAATATTGATATATACACTATGGGAAATTTTATCAATTGGTCTAAATCAGGTTGAAATTTGGCTGTCTAGACACTTTGAGTTATATTGGATTGAACAGAGTATTTAGTCTCCTGCTTCTAATGAGAACTTATTAATATACGCTCCAGTTACAAGTAGCAATTTGAAATAAGAGTGTTATTTAGTAGGCTTTACCGTCGACTTTTTCGCATGAGAAGGTTATGGCCACCCCTTATAATATACATGTATTATGCAACATTTAAAACACGCTTTGTGATGGACCAGATTAATTTTCTGTAATAAAAACAGTTCGTAAACTTAATACCAGGATCTCACTATTTTATTCTTATACTATTCTTAATAGAACTGCCTCTTTCATTTGCTGTTTCAGTGTGACGAAAGATATCAGAGTCATCAAATCATATCCGGTTGGCATGTCGGACATACGTTTGAAGAAGATAAGAAATGTCGCTCTCAATTTTTGGACATTTCTTCGAAGTAACATGAATAGACATCGTACATGATCCTGGGACCATCGAGAGTTTAAGTCGACTGACATTTGATTCTGCTTCCTTGGAATGGGTTGACTGAAATCAGCACCGAGCGTTACGACGGTTGATTCTAGAATCGAGCGTCTAGGCGACTGATTCTGAAATCTAGGAATCGTGCCCGTATAACTGCGACGGTTGATCCTGGAATCAAGCGGCACGACGACTGATTCCAGAATCAAGCGTCGTGGACTTGGAAGGCTGAAATCTAAATTCAGAACTGAGCCGAGGGGGAGTTGTACATTTATTCAGAAGTATATATATCAGAATTAAGACGCAGTTTAGATGGTCCTTTTCTTTTACAAGAATTAATTCCCGGGATAATCCCATCCACAGAACAAATGTTTCTGTTTATCTGGATTACCAGCCAATGAGCATCATCGGCCGTTAAAAAATAGTTAGACAAAACGGCATTTTGATATCACCAATCGAATTTTCCCTTGCCAGTAACTCAAATGTGAGCATTATTGTCAACTGTTTCCCCGTCTATATCATATGCATACCAGACAGAACAAGACAACATAACTTCTTCTATGTTGAATATTGATATATAACACCATGGAAATTTTACCGCACATACATTTTTTCTTTTGTGCCTATGTGCCCTTATGCTAAATTGTCGAGAGAAAACTCTTCAATAACTACGTTTTTCTCATCCATGGAACATTACCTACAGGATATCCTCGCATTGGGCAATCGTAATAAATTCGATGCTGGGACGGGTACTGTACTACATGTAGGCACCGTCCAGATATGACTGAAACAAGGTGGGAAACGACGTTAAACCCTACTACTCACCCTTGAAGGAAATTATAGAAGACGTGCGAAACATTGTATATGGGCATATTTCTTTATAAATGTGGAAGAACCAAGTTTCATTTCATGCCAGTTTTGCCTGGGATTGGTGCTAACTATCGAACGTAACATATATTTTGACTAATCACGCGGGAGTTCTCTTTTGAAACGGAAATACTGAAGATCGGACCTGACGACTATACTCATATAATGTTGACTATGCGACAACAGAGACGATCACAATTCTGACATAGCCATTGTCCCTTATGGATAGTACTAAAATATTTATTTATTGTGACGTTAAAACACGTCTCTGGTATTATGAAGTCTACCAATTTAATCAAGTTCAAGCCAGTAGGAGCATATTCCATCGGATTATTTGATAGAGCTGTTACATCATTGCTCTTGGATATTTGTATCTAAAACCACTCAAGCCGGTGCTAGAGGCGGTGTGGTGATGTAATTCAAGGTGTCCCATGAATATCTACAATGAAAGCCTGACTGAGACAAAAATCATCACAGGGATGATTTGTTTTGTTCTTGCGATTGTTTTAGATATGCAGTCAGAATATTGGTCATTTAGGTCATATGACTCCGGACGCCGATATCTTTTCCCACCCCACTTATATGTTGCGTTTAATGACAATTCTAGTAAAAACTGTCACATGACCGTGGCATATACTGGTCGTATACCCTGACTAATGAGCAGTTTGTATGGCGTGTCCGTTAAATGGATTATTTCGTGACGGTAATACGGTTTTTGGTATCTTAGGTCTATACGTATTATTTCACACCATATATGGGACGTTATATAAAACTGCTGGTGTACAGAGTACCTGTAAGTGCGGTGAAGGCCTCCACGTATCATATAATAACACGGAAGAATGTATTAATGCGAGGTGAAGAAAAGGACTATTCGCAGATGGATTGTGGATCTTTCTGGTGTACTATAAATGTTAATCGCAAACGCCAGGATCAAATATTACAACACATATAAGGGAAGTTGAAAGAGGTGCCGACATACTGACAGAGCCACATGACTTCACAGTATAGTCTTCTGGTTAACCTATTCTAAAGCACATACCAAGAATCTAACGATTCGTGCTATGTGTTGTATCTCAGGTTCGCTTTTATTGTGCCTGTTAATGTGGCAACTTGGATGACATGACCACACGGCCCCTAGCACCGGCATAAGCGGTATTAGATACAAATCTAGAGAGCTATGATGGAAATGCTCTGACAACTCGTATATTGGTACTTGGTGAGCTCTGTCGCTGTGACAACTCGTACACTGGGGTTTGGTGAGCTGTATCGTCGTCAGATGAAAATGACGGCATTTAACACAAAGGATTAGTCTATAAGGCCCGATGTCGACTCCGCATCAACTTCCCACAATGCCAACATATATCAAAGACCAAAAGGTCTGTACAGGGGGCGGGCCTTGGGAACGAAACGTCCACCAGCAGAATCTCGTCATATACAGGTCTGTCGACTAAGCATGAGAAAATAATGATCGTAAAGTTTTTGTAAAGACACAAGCGTCTAGTTCGTCAATCAATATTCAGCCGTCGTCCATTAAAGAATTTCTGAGTCCATAATCCAAATTAATTAAACACAACATTAAAAGAGTGATGTTTCTAAAAACATCACAAGAACCAAAACTGATCCCTGTGATGATCTGCATCCCAACCCCGCTTTGATTGTAGCTCTTCATTTGGGCATATTGAATGACATGCCCACACGGTCCCATCACCGGCTTCAGCGGTATTAGATACAAATATTTCAGAGAGATGATCTAATAGCCCTATCAAGTCATCTGTTGGAGTATATATTGCATGCAAGTTCGTATTCAGAACAATTACCTGTTAGGTCCGACGCCGACGAAGCGCTTCATTCTCCACCATGTTTACAAAGACCTATTCCATATAACAGCATTAACATTATCATTATAAGAGTTATATGCATACTGAAACAACCATTGCGAGCGGTTTCCTATCAACTGCATGTATTTGCTAATGGTACTATGATGAGAATTATGACGTTATACGCCCTGTCATACGAAATAGGTTTTTTCATATAAGCAGCATTAAGAAACTCCTTTTCCATGACTAAGTCCAATGTGGGGATTTGACCAAATCCCTACACATTCCCCACATTGGCTGTCCTACACATTCCCCACATGATCCCTACACAGCTTGCCCCACATAAACCCCACCAATTCCCCAGCTTATTGGTGTGTAAGGGTTATTGACGCGGAAATTCGTCTATGGACGACGGCTGAATATTGAATGTCGGATCTGACCCATCTATTAAGGACTTCGTTCTTCTTTCGCGAATCATCCCAGTCGAACAACCCAAATAAAAAGATCCATTGTCGACGTTTCTGGCTGGTTATTGCGCTCGGGAAATTCGCTCCCTTACTAGATTCTGATCCCTCTGAGCACATAAAAGACCTTCACATTAAGCTTAACTGGTTACCTCTATCGTATAAGCTGAAACTGAATAGACTTACCTTTGTCTTTAAAGCTATCCATAATTTAGCCCCGAACTATGTATCTGATATGTTTGAGGAATATGAGCCAACTAGATCCCTAAGATCTTCTACTCAAAATTTATTGCGTATTCCAAGGGCTCGGACTGAATTTTTTAAGCGCTCGATCCAAATTACTGGTTCGTCTGATTTTAACAATTTGCCAGCTCATATTAAGGTAATTGATACCATTGGCGCTTTTAAAACTGCATGTAAACATTTATTTTCACAATTTCTAGCCGATAGTTCTTATTGATTATTTTAATATAGTACATGTATTTTTCTAATCTAGTGACAGTGCCTGTTTGGTTTTATATATTTATCTGAATATATACACACGACACAATTATAGTCATTTATTGTCATTTCTATTGATTTGTTTATTCATATTTTTTTAAATTTATTTATTCTTTTTATGTTACTCTGCATTTTTTTTAAGTTACTCTGCATATAGCGATTTAATATTTTAGAATGTTATTATTCGACTGATTTAACTATAATTTTCTATCTTATTCGGTTGATATAACTATATGATATTTTATGTATATGTTTACTTTGCACTTTTAAGACGTCTGTTCCATTGTTATATTTTATTGTTTTCGCCCTCGACCTTCATGAAAAGAGGTTTTATATGTCCATGAAGTTATCGAGTTTTTAAATAAAGATGATCTATCTATCTATCTATCTATCAACCATTCCTAGATTGTGAAAAGAATAGTCTGGGAATGGTCGTCCAAATGCACAGTATGATATTCCGAAAGTTAGGTTATTGATCGTTAAGTGGACTGTTTCTTGGTATCCTTCCGTTCAGCAAACCCATTCAAATCCAGTTATACAGTTGTTGTGCTCTGGCTTCAGAAACCACGGAGAGAGGGGCGGGGCGGGGGGGGGGGGAGTCCTAGCTACAAAACTTGAATGCGGCTTTCAAAAACCGATCCATTCAAAGCCCGTTCCTTCTCATTCACCAAACGCTATATAGTTGATCTTCTCGCTGTGGATAATCGCTATATAAATGACGCAGTGAAGGATATATATCCACCTTCATTGGATTTGAAGGAAACTACAGATAACCCTACAGGCACATCGTATTTAGACCTATATCTCTATAAAAATGAAGCGGGCCTTCTCTCTCGTCGACTGTATGACAAAACAGATGATTACAATTTCGACATCGTAAACTATCCCTTTCCGGGCAGTAATATTCCAGTGGGACCTGCATATGGCGTATACATATCACGCCTAGTAGCATTTGCTAGATCCTGTGTTAAATGTGACGATTTTAATCAACGTCACAAAGCATTGTTGCAGAAACTTATAAAACAGGGCTACACCACCAAGCGCCTCCACTCAAAGTTTCTCAAATTTGGCGATACATATCGCATGCTGATAGCAAAATACGAACGTAGCGTGCAAGATCTATGGCGCTACGTTTCGTAACTTGTGTCTATTTCCGCTTAACCCGGGGCTAGGGGCCGTATGAACCCATGTACTTCAAGATCCTCATGGTACTCATATGAACAGTCACAATCAAAGCGTGACTGAGATACATCTTTCTTTTTTTTTTTTAGATGACGACTCTATAACGAATATTATGGATTGAGAATACTGATCAGCGATACGGATTTGATATTCTTGGAACATCATGATGTCTTGCCGGCATCATTGAAAACTGTTGACCGCTTCTCTATTGCAGGAAACTGGCCTATGTTTATGTATACTATGATTGTCTTTTTGAATTTGGTGCTAATACTGTTATATGGAATATGGAATAGGTCTTTGGATTATGAACGCGGATATTCTTTAATGGACGACGGCTGAATTATGAATGACGGACCAGACGCTTGTAATCTGTAGAAATCCATAGAAATCACGACATCGAGCGACTTGAAGCGTCCAATATTCAGTGGGTAGGAAATATCCATTTTGACTTTGCTTAATACCTAATGAAAATCCCGTTTCTTAAGAAATTCTCATCACTAAGTTCTGTCATATGCACATTTATGTAGTTAGACGGATGAGAACGTGGAACTTGCCAACGTGACATGGATCACGACTGGCCACCTGGTGTGATATTTCAGAAAACTCAAAGGATATTGTACACCAGAAACACACGATTACAAGAAAGAGTACTCAAACTGGGACATTTGAGTATCTAATGCAGTTATATTGTTTTCTTTTACTGTGTTCCTTTGCTGAAAAATTTATACCCAGGCAATCTTGCCGAGATGGCCGACGTCTTAGAAGGGGTGAGTATTGCTATATACAGTTTGTAATGTTGGCTTTGTGATTCCTTTATATTCTAAGGACTTAGACATTAATTACGACCCTATACCCTTGAACAAATCATAGTAACCAGGCATGGCACATATAGCGCCTTGACTGATTTCACGTGAGATGCGTGCTGGCCAATTTTAAGACATCAATTGGCGGCAAGTTCAATATTCCCGCTAAAGCCAAGGTTCGGATTTTTGTGATACTAGAATCTCTGAATGGAATGTAGATTGCCAGCTGATGTCTCGAGGGATCAGAGCTGTTCAATATGTAATATTTCCAATAGATGTTCAATATTTAGGGATAGTCTATCATAAATGAAATCGCATCGGTATCTAGATTCGAGTAAGTGTGATATATATTCGCTGAGTGGACATTCGTTATACCCCCATAACTGCTCATCCAATACAGACTGACGACTCAGAAGATTCCGCTGTATTTAATGCGAATTCCCCAATTTGGAAGACGTATGATTTCAGACCAAAGACCACGGCGATTATATTAACTTTACCATTTTAGTTTAAACAGTAGTGAGATATAAACTCAAAACACAACCACCTGACATAGGACATATGTCGACGAACCAACCATTGAATAAGTTGAGGTTATGAAAGAGTAGAGGTGAGCAATAACGCACATGCACATGTATGAATTCAAAGACGATACTCTCCAATAAGGAGACACGGATCATATAACCTTTCGCCTACATTGTTTGATCGTTGAGAAGGGAACACACATAATCCTATAATAAACAGGTATGACAGGAAATCTTGAATTAGTAATAGTAGTTGCTGAACTAAAATAATATCGTTAACTCCAAGGCAAACCTGGAATATTTTCAACAGTGAAGCTCTTACTCCAAAAACAAAATTATCAATACATTGTATGTCGTGTTGCAGTTTTTCAGACATAATAACGGGGAAACGAAAAATAGACATCTATAAATCTAGACTTTATCTAGACTTTATCAGACACGTCATTTCGCTCAACCGATTCGCTCAAGTAACATCTACAATAAGAATAAACAAATTATACATAGATGGCTATGCAAGGCAATAAGAACAAATAGTAAATGCTTATTAACTTTAATTTAGAGTGCAGAAAGATCATAACGAATCTTACCAATAAATGTTTTCAAATGCTCCAAATGCCAGCTATGGCATTTAAGGAAAGTCGAAAAGTCTTTTTAAACCATTCCTGACGGCAGTTATCCATTCAAACTCGTGTTCAAAGGCATCGTTAAGACAGGGTTCCAGAGTTGATGCGAACATAAATGCGCAGCGTAATGAAAACAGACAAACTCAGTTAAAATTATCATCTACGTATGATTCAGCCAGACACATTGTCGAATTACAAGCGTCTAGTCCGTCATTCATAATCCAGCCGTCGTCCATTAGAGAATATCCGCGTCCATAATTCAAAGACCTATTCCATTTTCCACATAACGGTATTAGCACCAAATTCAAAAAGACAATCATAGTATACATAAACATAGGCTTGTTTCCTGCAAGAGAGAAGCGGTCAACAGTTTTCAATGATGCCGGCAAGACATCATGATGTTCCAAAAATATCAAATCCGTATCGCTGATCAGTATTCTTAATCCATAATATTTGTTATAGAGTCGTCATCTAAAAAAAACATGTATCTCAGTCACGCTTTGATTGTGACTGTTCATATGATTACCATGAGGATCTTGAAGTACATGGGTTCATACGGCCCCTAGCCCCGGGTTAAGCGGAATTAGACACAAGTTACGAAACGTAGCGCCATAGATCTTATACGCTACGTTCGTATTTTGCTATCAGCATGCGATATGTATCGCCAAATTTGAGAAACTTTGAGTGGAGGCGCTTGATGGAATAGCCCTGTTTTATAAGTTTCTGCAACAATGTTTTGTGACGTTGATTAAAATCATCACATTTAACACAGGATCCAGCAAATGCTACTAAGCGAGATATGTATACGCCATATGCAGGTCCCACTGGAATATTACTATCCAGAAAGGGATAGTTTACGATGTCGAAATTGTAATCATCTCTTTTGTCATAAAGTCGACGAGAGAGAATGCCCGATTCATTTTTATAGAGATAGAAATCTAAATAAGATGTGCCTGTAGGGCTATCTGTAGTTTCCTTCAAATCCAGTGAAGGTGGATATATATCCTTCACTGCGTCATTTATATAACGATTATCCACAGCGAGAAGATCGTCTATATAGCGTTTAGTGAATGAGAAGGAACGGGCTTTGAATGGATCGGTTTTTGAAAGCGCCTGCATATAGTCATATTCATAAGAGAACAGATACAGGTCGGCCAACAGCGGTGCACAATTAGTACCCATTGGAATACCTATATGCTGCTGATATATTGTGTTGCCAAATTTCACATAGATATTTTTAATGAGAAATTCAAGCAACTCTATAAACAAGAAACATCCCATGAATGATATCTCTTGTATGTAGTCGAGCTAAAGAATGCTTTATGGCTTCCGACATTAATATATCTACGATCAGTTTTCTTGAACACAGATACTATTAATGAACTTAGACGGTCAATAAGGTCCTGATGAGGATTGTAGTATAGAGAGTCGAGAAATCCCATGTGGATACATGTCTGTACAGTATGTGACCTTTAGCATCAAGTTCTTCCGTAAGACATTTTGAGTTTTTCAATATCCACATACATTCAACGCCAGAGTTCTTAGAAATAGTGGCGCAATACCTTTCCCAAAATGCTTTTACCTCCTGAAGGGCCCTCGTCAATAGGGTTGAAAGAAGCTTTGTGGTGCAGCTTCTAGAACCAGCTATGAATCTAGCTTTGTATGGTGATTTATGCATTTTGGGACATTGCACATTTCATCGGGCCGGATTTATTGACCATTTATAGTTATTATTTATATGTAGTTGTTTCATTTACAGTGATAGATTTCAGAGCAAGATATCTTGATTGTTGGTCCGGAAATATCCAAACAAATCGGGGCTGCTTCATGAATGTCGAACTTGAAGCCCGAGTTATGGGTTATTATATTACGGCGCTCCTACACACGGCTCCAACGAGATTCAGTCCCAAATATTCATGCCATCCAAAAACTGAGATGAAGCAATTAGGTCACCGGATTTGATCTGTATTGATTTCGATTATATTACAAGGAGACTGAAATGGGGGTGTCTGTAGGTTTCTCTTACAAAAGGGCCTTCTGATCATGACAAAGTAATTTCAGTCAAAGTACAGTCAAATGGTTGAGCAAAAGTTCCCGATATCCGAAACGGTCCGGTTGAATACACTTGATAGACTACTGCTTCCTATCGATCACAAAAGCACAGACACCGAGAATGTTCATATAATCAAACAGTCATAACTCAGTCTGCGAGAAGACATACTTGATACGTCGCAGATCAATTCAGTTTGCCAATTCTGACATACCAGATTTTTCCGACAGTAGAAGCATTGGGAAGCATAAAACATTATTATTATTATTTAATATATAATGACAGAATGGAAGTAGAGCAGAAGATTAATGATTCAAATTAATGCATTTACTAGAGATGCATGCGGGACATCTCAAGCTATACATAACTACCTTACCTCAATTATATACATGTATTGAGTATGGAACCATGGTCCTTTCTGATAAAGCTGTCAGCATCCACGTACGGAATTCATTAACTCTACCATGGCTGGGTTTTTACATAATATTATGAAGTCGAATATTTACCTTTTAGTCGGCAGACGTCAACAATTTTCCCACCTCTCACATTACAAACGTCTGATCCGTCATTCATAATTCAGACGTCGTCCATCAATGAATATCCGCGTCCATAATCCAAAGACCAATTCCATATTCCATATCACAGCATTAGCTCCAAATTAAAAAAAAGACAATCATAGTAATAAACGTATGCTAGTTTCCTGCAAGAGAGAAGCGGTCAACTGTTTCCAATGATGCCGGCAAGACAACATGATGTTTCAAAAATGTAGCTCACCAATTGATATTGTAGGATTCTTCTGGTGGACTGTTAATCCCCGAGACCCGCCCTCTGTACATGTCATTTGACAAATATATGTAAGCGTACGATCTTGGTGGGAAAATTACCGCTCGACAGTCGGGCATTATAACTCACAGGTTAGTTTGTCTGAGTATTCTTGTATGTACCATGTTTACCCATTGAGGCGTTTACTCCGTCAGACGCCCTCGATACTCATTTTTAATATCCGATGATTTACTCATTTGAGCTGATCTGTCATCACAGCTTCCGAACTAGCGTATCTAATTTCGCTCAAGCGGGTGCTAGGGGCCGTGTGGATACTTCATAGTCTCTACATGAACATCTGCAATAAAGCGCGGCTGAGATACTAAGGCTACGTCTGAGAATCCACCGTATTATTGGGTCTGAATGTGAGGTGCCTAGGGAAGCTTTCCCCTAGTCATATGGATGCTCTTTAGTCGCCAGACGTTATTAATGTTTCCCACTTCTTGCATATCGCTCCAATTTCTTGATTTGAATTTCACAAATCAAAACTTGGGTCCAGGATCTCTAGCAAACCTTCGACTGTAAACTCTACCGATGAAATTTCAATATGAAGTTTCATTTTTGTAAGAAAAGTTTCAAGAATTTGAATGCTTGACCAATCCACCCAAAATGGCATCGTATTCTTAAACATTCAGGTATTACTTCTTCATTTACGACATCCTCTCCACAGCGCATGTTCCATTTCACAGGCTCATTTATCATCCATGCCTCCAATAGCGGAAGTTGACCTTTACTTCGTTGCTATGACGTATAGGGGAAAACCCACGTACGCACGGTTCAGTTTGAATCCGGCCGAACAACTTCAGTTTTGCACATGAGCGAACTACTGTTCATATGCCCTGTCCAGATAAACGAAAGATAATCTCCAGATAATTCTTTTTAACGCTAGGTCAACAGAGGTATTATGCAAACTTGAAAAGTAATCGAAATGTTCGGCAAACATCTATTTTACTATAAATGATGTCACTTCCGGCGATGTACGCGGCCCCGAATCCGGTCCAAAAATCTGACTGGTGGCTGGGGTATTATTAGACCCCAGCGTGGTGGTTGCATTAACGAAAATGAAATATTTTAATTAACATTACGTCAGGCATAGCAGTAATGAATCATTTCCCAAGAATTTAACTGCTGACTAAAGCCTCCCTTCACAAACAACACTTATATCTATTCATGAATCTTCGGCAAACGTTGCTTTTGAAAAATAATAATTTATCAATATTTTGCCGCTTTGATTGATTTAGTCTCATATTCAAAGATATATAATAAACTACATTGGTATATCTGGTACGTTCGATAACGGTATACGGTGAACCGCTGACGGTTATTTCTAAGTAGGTAACTGGATTTTGAGGTTCGAAAGTTTGCCTTCATCATTCAACAGATTGTTCATTGACGTCATTTTGATTTCATTTCAATCGATAAATACTTGTCAGTTTTTGGGAGAAACTCTGGAATCGGTAATGTTAAGTTAATGCTTTGGCGGTTGTCGTATACTTTGTCAACCTCCAGCTATTGTATTCGGTTTATACTGACTGTCAGTTGTTGATTGACAGGTTCCGTTCTACCAAAGCACGAAGTTGTTAGTGTCTTTGATTTATCACCGAAGCCTATCCAGTTAGGATGTTGTAGAGATAACAAGTGACATGTTTTTGTCAGGTTTAAATGGAAGAAATCATTCAACGGATACAGTCGCACACAAACAGCAATTTGGCTGTACCATCACCCACAAATTATACCAAAATCTAACAAACCTGAGCCAGCGAGTGATTCTCTAATTCCAAGAGTGTCACCATTGAATTGAAACAAAATAGCGTGCCAGACCGATACTTCTCTCCGGCATTATAAACAGCTCGTTCGTTACGGGCAGATAATAAATTGCGAAATAATGCATGGTACAATTCTAAACATCATAGACAGGTGTTCATGACAGTTCTCGGGACAAGTGTCTAATCCATCATTCAATATTCAGATGTCGTCCATTAAAGAATTTCCTCGTCCTTTATCCAAAGATCTAATCCCCATAACAAATTTAGCATATATAAACATAGGCTAGTTTTCCCACAGCCTCTCAAAACAAGAGATTTGGGAGGGTGTGGATGGTTTTAGGGTGTAGTGTCGAAATATGGGGTCTCTATACATAACCCAATGTATGAAACGTAATTTGAGCGAAACGAGAATTAAACTGTTTACCTCCAAATAAAAAAACACCAGCATATTCCAGAAGTATTTATTCCAGACGTCAAATTATAAAATCTGCGGATTGTACCACCTTTGCCTGCCGATTCAAAATCCACGCCCAATGTCCTTTTTACCCAGCTCAGAGAGTTAATGGCATTTTCTGCCGAATTTAGACTCGAAACTTGTTGTTGAACAAATCATGAATGACTTACAAGCTGAAACATTGTAGCTTGCAAGTGGTGGACACAATATATGTTGAACAGGGCAGGCAGAAATGGGAAAACAGTACATCCTACAGAAGATGATTAAGGCGCTGACAGCACAAGGCAATTAAATGCGCGTCTTTTATTTGTACGACGGGTATGGCGTGCATGCAATATCACGGCCTGAGTCACGATGAGTATTCAGGATTTTATAATTTGCATAAAACATCCAAGAGGTGTCTGCAAATATTACCAAAAATAACAACATGAACGTATATATACCCAGGTTATATTGGGTTATATATTGTTGCAGATTTGGTTGATTTGAGAAAAGGCTGCTCGAGTCTCTGTGACGGGTAAAACGGAAGCGTGAGGGTGAAATTGAAACGCGCGGCAAACGTGTAAAAATATAATTTGACGTCGGGTGTATATAGAATATGCTTGTGCTTTTGTTTGGAGGTGAACCGTTTATTTCTCGTTTCAACCAAAATACGTTTCATAACTTGGCGTGTATAGGTATAAAACATGAGTTTACGTATAGAGATGCCATATTTCGACACTCCACCCTATAACCACCTTCGTATACATATCTTAAGCGCCTCCACTGGAAGTTTCTCAAATTTGGCGAAACATATCGCATGCAGATAGCAAAATACGAGCGTAGCGTACAACATCTATGGCGGTACGTTTCGTAACTTGTGTCTAATTCCGCTGAACCCTTGGCTAGGGGCCGCATGACCCTATGTATTTCAAGATCCTTATAGTGTTCGTATGACCAGTCACAATCAAAGCGTGACTGAGATACTCAGATAACGACTTTACAACGTATATCATATGGATTGAGAATACAGATCAGCGACACTGATTTGGTATTTTTGGAACATCATGATGTCTTGCTGGCATCATTGAAAACTGTGGACCGCTTCTGCCTTGCATCCTAGTTTTATGTATCTATGATTTATCCTTTTAATTTGGTGCTAACTTTATTATATTAATTAGGTTTTTGGATTATGGACGCGAAAATTCTTCAGTGGACGACAGCTAAATATTGAATGACGGACCAGACGCTTGTATTTCCCACCATTCCAAATCTGTTGGTTTGAGGGCCTTTGGTTTCCTGCAACATGAATGCTGTCGACAGTTATCAATAATGCCAGCAAGACATCATGGTTTTCCAAATATCAAATATGTAGCGTTGTTCAGCATTCTTCATTTAGAGAATTAGGTATCTTAGTCCCTCCATGATTGTTTGTGTGCATATGAACCCCATGTGGTTCATACTCCATGTAAGAATCACGAGATAATGCATACAATAGCCACGTCTGGGGGCAACAATGTGTCTAGACTTGAGCCTTTTCAATTGCACAAAGACTCAGACAATAGCTTCTAGCATGAAGTATCTACCGAAGATCTTGACGTACACTGGTTTCATACGGTTCCTAGCCCGGGGTAAGCAGAATTAGACACAAGTTACGAAATGTAACGGCAAAGATATTTTTATCATCGTGCGATAAAGGATATATATCCACCTTCTCTGGATTTGAAGGAAACAAGAGAGAGCACTAATGACACATAATATTATACCTATCTCTAGTAAAATGAATCGGATACATAATATTATACCTATCTCTAGTAAAATGAATCGAAGCCACCCTCTCTCTCTCTCTCTCCCTCTCTCTCTCTCTCTCTCTCTTTTTACTTGATGATGAGAGAGATAATTACAATTCTGACATCGTAAACTATCCCTTTTCTGAACGCTAATAATCCAGATAAGGCGTATCTGGATAATACGCCTAACCTGCATAAGGCGTATAAGTATCTCACCTGGTAGCATTTACTAGATCCTGTGTGAAATGTGACTTTTTTAATTAACGTCACAAGACATTATTGGAGATACTTGTAAAAGTTGGCGATACCATCAAGCGACTTCACTCAAATTTGACGATGTGTATCGCAAGCTGATAGCAAAAGACGAGCATCGCCTGCAAAATCTTTGGCGTTACGTTTCGTAACTTCTGTCTAATTCCCTTAATCGCGGTATGATCTCCATGTACTTCAAGATCTTCATGGCGTGAATGTGAACAATCACAATCAAAGCAATCAAAGCGTGATTGAGACACATCATTCTCTAGATAATGACTTATTTTTACAGAAAAAAATACTTACGTTAGGATGAAAGTGACTCCGAAAATGGAAGTCATTGTGATATAATATTCTATATTTTGGCAGTGATTATGCCATCGTCTGGAATACATATGAACATTTAGAGTATACAATCAGCTGTATATACAGGTTTCAGCAGAAAGGGCGGTAAATGTACAAGCCAGTAACAGTTCAACAAACAACGAACAAACAATGGTGGAAGGTCAGTGAGTAGCTATTCAACCGTATAAGACATTATAGACAATGACAAACATGTTCACTGGAAGATAATGAGGTTCTTAGATGCCATTATTCTATGGTTTAATTCGGGGGTTTTACTCTTAATAGCAAATGCCTCTTTGAACAGAAGTTCGCTCCAGTTCTTAACGTGATATTGAAAAACGCAAAATGGCTTACGAAAGAACGTGATGCTAAAAATCACATATCGTACTGACATATATCCATATGGAATTGCTCGACTCTCAATACTAAAATCCCCAATCAGGACCTTATTGACCGTCTAACTTCATTAATAGTATCTGTGTTCAAGAAAACTGATCGCCAATATATTAATGTCAGAAGCCATAAAGAATTCTTTATTTCTACTACATACAATGGATATCATTCATGAGAAGTTTTTTTACAGAGTTGCTTGAATTTCTCAATAATAATATCTAAGTGAAATTTGGCAGCACAATATATCAACAGCATATTCCAATGGGTACTAATTGTGCACCCCTATTGGCTGGCTGTCCTATATGCAGGCGCTTTCAAAAACCGATCCATTCAAAGCCCGTTCCTTCTCATTCACCAAACGCTATACAGACGATCTTCTTGCTGTGGATAATCGCTATATAAATGACGGAGTGAAGGATATATATCTACCTTCACTGGATTTGAAGGAAACTACAGATAACCCTACAGGCACATCATATTTAGACCTATATCTCTATAAAAATGAAGCGGGCCTTCTCTCTCGTCGATTGTATGACAAAAGAGATGATTACAATTTCGACATCGTAAACTATCCCTTTCTGGACAGTAATATTCCAGTGGGACCTGCGTATGGCGTATACATATCACGACTAGTAGCATTTGCTAGATCCTGTGTTAAATGTGACGATTTTAATCAACGTCACAAAACATTGTTGCAGAAACTTATAAAACAGGACTACACCATCAAGCGCCTCCACCCAAAGTTTCTCAAATTTGGCGATACATATCGCACGCTGCGAGCGAAATACGAGAGTAGCGTGCAAGATCTATGGCGTTACGTTTAATTTGTGTCTAATTCCGCTTAACCCGGGGCTAGGGGCCGTATGAACCCATGTACTTCAAGATCCTCATGGTACTCATATGAACAGTCACAATCAAAGCGTGACTGAGATACATCATTCTTTAGATGACGAATTTACAACGAATATTATGGATTAAGAATACTGATCAGCGATACGGATTTGATATTTTTGGAACATCATGATGTCTTGCCGGCATCATTGAAAACTGTTGACCGCTTCTCTCTTGCAGGAAACAAGCCTATGTTTATGTATACTATGATTGTCTTTTTGAATTTGGTGCTAATAATGTTATATGGAATATGGAATAGGTCTTTGGATTATGGACGCGGATATTCTCTAATGGACGACGGCTGAATTATGAATGACGGACTAGACGCTTGTAATTGCAGAAACGTCTAAAAAGGGCTATACCACCAAGCGGCTTGAGTCAAAGTTTCTCAAAGTTGGCGATACATATCGCATTAAGATAGTAAGATATGAGCGTAGCGTGCAAGATCTATGGCGTTACGTTTCTAACTTGTGTCTATATTCCGCTTAACCCCGAATTAGGCGCCGTATGAACCCATGTCCTTCAAGATCTTCATGGTCTTCATATGAATAGGCACAATCAAAGCGTGACTGAGATGCATCATTCTCTAGATGACGACCTCACAACGAATATCATATGGATTAGGAATACTGATCAGCGATACGGATTTGATATTTTGGAACATCTTGATGCGTTGCCGGCATTGTTGCAAACTGTTGACCGCTTCTCTCTTGCAGGAAACTAGCCTATGTTTATGTATAGCATGATTGTCTTTTTGAATTTGGTGCTAATGCTGTAATATGGAACAGGTCTTTGGATTATGGACGCGGATATTCTTTAATGGACGACGGCTGAATCATGAATGACAGCCCAGACGCTTGTATTTGCGGTTGTCGTATACTTTGCCAGTCTTCACCTATTGTATTCGGTTAAAATCAACTGTTGATTGACAGATTCCGTTTTCTTTCTTCCAAAGCTCGAATTTGTTAGTGCCTTTGATTTTTCCCCAAAGCCTGTTCAGTTATGATGTTGTAGAGATAACACGGGACATGTTTTTGTCAGGTTTAAATGGAAGGAATCATTTCGACGGATATAGTCACATAAAAAGAGCAATTTGGCGATACCATCAATCACAAATTATACAGAAATCTAACAAACCTGAGTCAGCGGATGGTTCTTTCCGACAGTATCACCGTTGGAGGGAAACAATATAGCGTGCCAATCAGATACTTTTATCCCGGGCCTGATCGACAGCTCGTCCGTTACGGGCGGATAATAAATTGCGAAATAATACGTGATGCAATTCTAAACATCATAGATAAGTGTTTATCCCAGTTCTCAAGCTAAGGTTGTATTGAACGATGTCCATATCCTTAGAACTGGCGAGGTTTAACGTGAATGTCATTGTAGCCAATATTATGGAGACGTCAAATCCGGTATCCTTATAGACAATGGTCATCCACAAATTATGCCCCGTATACCAACAATGGCTTACAGAACTGTTTATACATATACGTAAAGAAAATAGATTCTTATCGCGAGCGACGATTCAATTTGCTCTTGGCAATATTATTTATGATAATTAGGTGCAGTACATAGTTTTATTCATCAACCTGCTTTCATAAGGTACGCGTCTATTAGAAAGTATCATCTAAACACGTTTGTGAAAGTCCTGTCACTTATTACTTATGGGTATACCACCTCGAAGTCCGCGTCTGGGCTATACAGCTCAACAATATTCATTTGTTTTCATTAACTTGTTCATCTAACTACCATGAAAATTATCATTTTTCTGTATAGTAATGCTGGTACATGGAGTCACATGCTTACTTTGAGTCATTTCGAACCATGTTTGAGGATAGAGAGGTGACACCAATTATTCAATATCAAGGTTAGTTTCCAAAATATCGCATTACCTATTATGGTACTAGTATGACTCGAACTAATGTCCTGTACTTAACGAGGTACCGGTACTTTGGCGGACATGAAAGCTTTAGTATTATTTGATCAGTGAATAAACTTGCAAATTCACCCTTGGGCGAAGGCAGTCAGTCGGATAATAGGCACTTGAGTCATGTAACAAATTGAACGTCGATGTCTGGAAACGGTTGGGATTCCATAGTTGTATTGACAGATGCATGGAAGAATGTGGGTGGGTGAGTTAAGGGGGTGCGCTCGTATGAGACGCGGATGATTTCCTCATTATTTTTCCTTGCATTCCACCTTCGTATCGAAAGCATATAGTTTACCACTTTCCAAAATCAGTAAACGAGAAAATGACGATTTTCAAGAAAGCAAAAATGCCAGTGTCAATGAAAAAGTCTCACAGGGAAACGTGGTTAAATGATCTCAATGTGTTTCTCCTCACCGACCGACTCAGTACTATGTGACGAAAATGTGATGCAACGTGTGGCAGATGATACATTGTTGGTTAAAACTTGCGGATAAATTGTAACGTGAGTGACGTAACAGGCATGAACTGGAGCGATATGCAAGAGGGGAAAATATTGACGACGTCTGGCGACTAAAAAGCAACCAAATGACCCTACCGGAAAGCATCCCTGGGCACCTAACATTCAGACCCGAAAATACGGTGGATTCGCGGACGTAGCCTTGGTATCTCAGCCACGCTTTTATAACAGCTGTTCATGTGAAAAATTTGTAGCAGCTATATGGCCCTTATCTCCGGCTTAAGCGGAATTAGATACGCTGGCTCGGGGTATGTGATGACAGATCAGTTCAAATAAGTAACACATCTGATGTTAATGGATGAGCATCGAATGCGTTTGATGGAATACACGCTTCAATTTGGGGTAGACATGGTAAATGCAAGATTACTCAGAATAACTAACTGGAAATGCTCAACGTCGTGCGGTAAATTTTGCGATAACTGATGCCAGAGATATTTTCAAGAATGAAGTGACCGAAATATCTGTGTGATTTTTCATGTAACGTGAGTGACGATAAGTTAAACGTGAAACAGATACAGGCTTTCAACTAAATTGGAATAATTCCCATTTGCGATGATAGTTTGTGGTCAAGGCTGCCTACATGCACAGTATGTCTATGAGAAATATGATAACTTAGCGAATGATGGATGTGAGATTGACCCTATCAGGAAGATAAGGCTTCTATGACGCACGAACTTTTGCCAGTGGTAACATGTTTTCCATTATGTGCTTACTTTCCGTAAAGGGACCGAGAAACGTGAATAATTGATGTGTAATACAGGTTCGAAATGTGACATCTTACACCATGTACCATTACTTATCCACAGATGTAAAGGGGAATAAGTACTTAAACAGATTAAACTCTTTTACCTCCGGCCAAATATTCTCAATTAATTGAGGAATCATATAATATCAAGAAATACTGTAATATTTGAATGATATGACGTCGCATGGGGACCATCTCCAAATTTCAGATGTCCATAATACTCACTAAGTACCTCTGTTGTAACAGCTTGCCTTAAATTATATTACTGCAATGCTCTGAAATGCTCAGAGTAAACTGGGCTTGTAAGCAAGTGTGATTTAATAGGTATCATGCAGGTCGAAATAATCTCAAATATAACGGAAGCAATATGCAAGAGGTGGGGAAAATTGACGATGTCAATGATGCACTAGGACAGTCTATCCATCATATTAATGACGCAATCTATCTAAAACTTGGTTTTATATTGTTCATCAATAATACCAATGTTTTGTGTTACCAAACTTTGACTTTGTTTGTCAACTTTTGAACTTCACTCAGGGTCGTATACAAATATCAAGACTAAATATACATGTTTACCTTCACCATAATTTGTATCAGTACTAATTAAATTAACTCTACCAGGCTTGGGGGCCATGATAGCCCCACCCTCTACCAAACTTTCTGCACTTTCTCCGGAACGACAAAACGTTGAGAGCTGACACTCCCCGCGAACAGAGGATCATGGGTAAATGCAAGATGGCGGACATGCGGGGTTTCAGAAAAGTGATGTTTTCGTCATCTTTTTCTCTCCAAATTTCTCCTTTTCCACCACGAATTGTGGACAAAAAACATTTTATTCACATTAGATTAATATTTTCTAATTTATCATGCAGCTTTCAATAAAAAAATCGAAAAATTGACCCAAAAGTGCTTTTTTCTTTGAAAAATGACATCACTGTTACGTCATCAAAGCGGACATCTTGGATTTTTTACATTTTCTGGTAGAGCTTGACCTAAGGGTATAGTGTGGTAAGTTTCAGCCCTCTAGCTCAAGGGGTAAGAAAAATAATTTGGGGAGCCCAAATGGCCCACCAGGCTTGTACAGGTCCCAAAAAGCCCAGACCAGATAGGGTTAAAGTAGTGGTTCCATGTGTCCTATAAAACGTCAGACAAGAACTTAATTTTCTTCATGTAACCTGGTTATCTTCCACAAATACTGTCACTGGAAAATTTAAAATGGCGGCCATGCGATATTCCCGTTGTCTTTTGCATACCGTTAAGTACTGGAAATTTTTGACCGAGCTTTCAACATCAACTGATGTAAATGTTAAAGTATACAAAGTATATGTACGTCTCTCGAATTTGACATACCTTGGAAAAGATTCACAGGTGAATTATTTTTCTTGTACGCAGTCATATTGCGAATGTTTCTGGACAAGACTAGTTCAATTAACAAGGAAATTCGATCTTAAGAAATTACTGAACGCCAGTTATGTCAAGTGAAAATATGTTCACTTGCAATTTCTCAAAGTTAAACTACAATATCGAAATTGGATGGAACATCGTTATTGTTGAAGTAACTGAAGTCCGGATCAATTCAAAGTTGTTTCCAACAGTTAGAATCAATCTGAACTTTGATTGTGGATGTCCATGCTATATTAAACAAATCCGTCATGAAAATAAATAATCGTTTCAAGGATACACTGTCTTTGGCAATCTGGCAAGAAATTCTACACGTAAATAAACCAAATCGATCTGTCAAGCACTCCAAAGAGTTAGTGGGATCATCTGCACAAGCGCTGTTCCATCTTTGGTGCAGCCGCAGCAAGAGTTGGGGTACACCATTATAAGTTATCGTCATGTGTATATAGGAAGTATAGAGTACCTTTGTTGACATTCCATAGAGATATTGCGGTCGAAGTCGACCGATATAGAAGTCATATTTAACCAAGTAGAAATTAATGTGTTCATGTTTGCGTAGTGTTTGTATTTTAGATAGCAATTTATTGATCAGGACCGGTGTTTCATTCTGTCAGCGGCGGTTCCAGACAAGCACTTACAGAACTATAGTTGTTGCACAGTGGTGGACCAATATCACGTTGTGATTTCCACACGTTCGATTGTTGTTGAGTCTAGCCGCGGACTTTCCACCATTCGAAGTTACACGTGTATAATGGGACGGGTATTGCGTGCAGTTTAACTACAGCATGTACACATATAATGGAAAAGGGAACATGAGAGAGGTCACCCACACGTCAATTCGATACGGAATGAGTGATGACTTCACCCTATCATTGTCTGGATTGTAATATTCCAGAAGGATTTGCATATATGACGTAGGTCTATGCGTTTAACGTCGAGTAGCTGATAACCTTACCGTAGAGATAATTATGACGCATTGGTATCAAAATACTATCACAGGTGAAAGTAAAATATCTTTGGTGTTTGAGGTGCCGATCAAACTGTATGATATAGAGGTAGCGTTACAGCTTTGGATTGAATTGGTCAGGCTGGCATCATTGAACACCGTTACACACGGCTTCATTTCATGTATTAACTTGCCCTAGCTTCATCCCCGTTGAACGTGCGTGGATTGGGTGCGTCACTGGGCAATATATAATAAAGTATATTATCGCGCCATCTTCCGCAAACCAAATTAGCGTTCGCCTTACCAAATATCGATGGCCGATATTGACGAACACTGTGTGCCAAAAGTCAGACAAGTTTAATTTAGTCTAGGACGTGATGCTCTGGATATGTCGGATGGAATTCTAACTCATACGGCGTTTATCATGTAAGGTTCATGTGGTTTGTATCATGTCTGGTTCGTGTGTGCAGCACCCTTGTGATGAAATTAGGCTTCCTCTTGGTCTACCTCTCAATAGCATTATCTCGGAGCTCTGATCGTACTTACAATTACAAGCGTCTAGTCCGTCATTCATAATTCAGCCGTCGTCCATTAGAGAATATCCGCGTCCATAATCCAAAGACCTATTCCATTTTCCACGTCTCTGGTGTTGGTACATTTATCCACATTTCATGAACTCTGCTCTGAAGCGGAAACTGTCGTAAGCTCCGCTGTAATTCGCAATTTAATAATGATGTTTCATGTAATACTCATCTGCATTGTATTTTCACTTTGGTGATTTAAAAGCCGCATCATCAATATGAGAAACGGCAAAAGCAAATTTTGGACGCCAAATGAATTGATGCTTAAATATATTTATGTCTCTTATTTCGGTACCGATAGTTATATAATTAGACATGATCTATTGAGACCTTCAAGAAAATACTGCATATAAATTTCCTGTTATATCACTTCACTGTGGATAAAGAGGATCTTTCTTACTAAAATTATTCCGTATAACTCCTAGTCTAATAGATGGCTGGATTCGTTAAGTTAACCGTTAAGTACTGGAAATTTTTGACCGAGCTTTCAACATCAACTGATGTAAATGTTAAAGTATACAAAGTATATGTACGCCTCTCGAATTTGACATACCTTGGAAAAGATTCACAGGTGAATTGCTTTTCTTGTACGCAGTCATATTGCGAACGTTTCTGGACAAGACTAGTTCAATTAACAAGGAAATTCGATCTTAAGAAATTACTGAACGCCAGTTATGTCAAGTGAAAATATGTTCACTTGCAATTTCTCAAAGTTAAACTACAATATCGAAATTGGATGGAACATCGTTATTGTTGAAGTAACTGAAGTCCGGATCAATTCAAAGTTGTTTCCAACAGTTAGAATCAATCTGAACTTTGATTGTGGATGTCCATGCTATATTAAACAAATCTGTCATGAAAATAAATATTCGTTTCAAGGATACACTGTCTTTGGCAATCTGGCAAGAAATTCTACACGTAAATAAACCAAATCGATCTGTCCAAGCACTCCAAAGAGTTAGTGGGATCATCTGCACAAGCGCTGTTCCATCTTTGGTGCAGCCGCAGCCAGAATTGGGGTACACCATTATAAGTTATCGTCATGTGTATATAGGAAGTATAGAGTACCTTTGTTGACATTCCATAGAGGTATTGCGGTCGAAGTCGACCGATATAGAAGGCATCTTTAACCAAGTAGAAATTAATGCGTTCATGTTTGCGTAGTGTTTGTATTTTAGATAGCAATTTATTGATCAGGACCGGTGTTTCATTCTGTCAGCGGCGGTTCCAGACAAGCACTTACAGAACTATAGTTGTTGCACAGTGGTGCACCAATATCACGTTGTGATTTCCACACGTTCGATTGTTGTTGAGTCTAGCCGCGGACTTTCCACCATTCGAAGTTACACGTGTATAATGGGACGGGTATTGCGTGCAGTTTAACTACAGCATGTACACATATAATGGAAAAGGGAACATGAGAGAGGTCACCCACACGTCAATTCGATACGGAATGAGTGATGACTTCACCCTATCATTGTCTGGATTGTAATATTCCAGAAGGATTTGCATATATGACGTAGGTCTATGCGTTTAACGTCGAGTAGCTGATAACCTTACCGTAGAGATAATTATGACGCATTGGTATCAAAATACTATCACAGGTGAAAGTAAAATATCTTTGGTGTTTGAGGTGCCGATCAAACTGTATGATATAGAGGTAGCGTTACAGCTTTGGATTGAATTGGTCAGGCTGGCATCATTGAAAACCGTTACACACGGCTTCATTTCATGTATTAACTTGCCCTAGCTTCATCCCCGTTGAACGTGCGTGGATTGGGTGCGTCACTGGGCAATATATAATAAAGTATATTATCGCGCCATCTTACGCAAACCAAATTAGCGTTCGCCTTACCAAATATCGATGGCCGATATTGACGAACACTGTGTGCCAAAAGTCAGACAAGTTTAATTTAGTCTAGGACGTGATGCTCTGGATATGTCGGATGGAATTCTAACTCATACGGCGTTTATCATGTAAGGTTCATGTGGTTTGTATCATGTCTGGTTCGTGTGTGCAGCACCCTTGTGATGAAATTAGGCTTCCTCTTGGTCTACCTCTCAATAGCATTATCTCGGAGCTCTGATCGTACTTACAATTACAAGCGTCTAGTCCGTCATTCATAATCCAGCCGTCGTCCATTAGAGAATATCCGCGTCCATAATCCAAAGACCTATTCCATTTTCCACGTCTCTGGTGTTGGTACATTTATCCACATTTCATGAACTCTGCTCTGAAGCGGAAACTGTTGTAAGCTCCGCTGTAATTCGCAATTTAATAATGATGTTTCATGTAATACTCATCTGCATTGTATTTTCACTTTGGTGATTTAAAAGCCGCATCATCAATATGAGAAACGGCAAAAGCAAATTTTGGACGCCAAATGAATTGATGCTTAAATATATTTATGTCTCTTATTTCGGTACCGATAGTTATATAATTAGACATGATCTATTGAGACCTTCAAGAAAATACTGCATATAAATTTCCTGTTATATCACTTCACTGTGGATAAAGAGGATCATTCTTACCAAAATTATTCCGTATAACTCCTAGTCTAATAGATGGCTGGATTCGGTTTTCCGCTCCATAGCTTTCTGATCACTTTTAAACATTGGAGATATCAACCGAGAGAGCATGCTACACACTGAACCTCTCATCTATACCCAATTGATTATCGTACAGAGATTGTATAAATGAAAACCTAGTGTGCTCAAGAGAGGAAAAGACCAGCTTAATCAAATAGCTTAACAGGCCTCCGGCGCCATACGAGTGTTACATGATGTACCGCCTTAAGTTGTGTAACAGGTTTTAATGCGTCTGAGACAGTCGTGGTGGTCCATAAACAAACTATTTTTATTTGGTGGTTTAAAAGCTGTATCATCAATATGAAAAATAACGCCAAACTCCAATGAACTGGTAGTTAAATATATTTATTTCCCCCATTTCGGTACCGATAGTCTTATATTTAGACATTTATTAAGACCGTCAAGAGAAAACATTGCATATAAATTACCTGTTATATCATTTCACTGCGGATAAAGGGGGTCACTCTTACCAAAATTATTCCGTATAACTCTTAGTCTAATAGATGTCTGGATTCGGCTCTTCGCTGCGTAGCATTCTGATCACCTTTAAAGTTTGGATAGATCAACCATGAGAACATGCCACACACCCAGCCACAGGTCTATACCCCACTGATTTTCCTCCAGAGATTGTATAATGAAAACCTAATGTGCTCAAGAGAGGAAAAGACCAGCTTAATCAAATAGTTTAACGGGTCTCTGGCGCCACACGATTGTTACATGATGTACCCCCTAAAGTTGTTTAACAGGTTGTTGTGCGTCTGATACAGTCGAACGTCAGAGAAGTATATCGTACCTTTTCTATGGTGAGCATGGACCCATAATATCTGAAAGTACATGACACATTAGCATTTGACTTCAGGTTAGTTGAGACTTTGTTATACCCTTCGTCAGATAGTGTAATATTACAAGCGTCTGGTCCGTCATTCATAACTCAGCCGTCGTTCATTAAAGAATAATCACACTTTGTGCCTTAGCTGTATTGCAAATATTGTAGCTGAAATACTGACGAAACTTTAGTACACGCTTGTACTAAAGTTTGCAGGGTGGTATATCACTGATCAATCCCATGGATTCTCGATTTCATACATACTCATAAAAACGAAAGGCGTATCTTTAGGAGAAATTTGTGAAGAAGATGTAACGGAAAGTTCATACCACATGGAAATTCATCAAATAAAATTCGACATTTTACAACAGATACACTACATATTCTTTCATGCAAATCTCACCTCTCATAAATTAAGGACATTCTCCATATTTGTTTGGTCTTATAGACAAAAAGGACAGGCAATTTAACATTTCCCTCCCTTTGAAATCTTTCATCGTTTTCCGTATTTCAAGCAATGCCACAATGTCGAATATTTGCCGTGGAAATGACGTGGAATTTCAGTTTTATCAATGTCTAGTCCCTGACAAGTATCTGGCGACAAGGGCCTCATCGGCTGGTCTTCCTGACATTATTTACGATTGATGAGCGCTTCTTTCTTGCACGCCTAATTTGCATGTAGCAAACCATACAATGTAATAAGGCGCACTTTAGCAGGTATCCGTGATCGTGTTTGTTAGATCTTGGACTGGGCTGCTGTAGCTAAATAATATATAGCCCTCCAGAGTATGAGGGCTATAGGTCGGCCCCAGTCACCTCCAGCGAGGGTTTTAGATAATTTTATTACGAATCACCCACCTCTGAAACTGCCCTACATCTAATCTCTATCCCCTCCTGCCCACTATTTTAAAATCTTGAGCACTATTGTGAAATAGTAACGAATATATCGCCGTCTGAATTTTCCAGTCGAATTCCACTTTAAATGCGCCATGTTAACCATATACAGTGACGTCACCAACATGGCGGCGCAAAGAGTCGAAGTTCACGACTGGAAAATTCAGACGGCGATATATGCGTCACTATTTCACAATAGTGCTCAATATTTTAAAATAGTGGGCAGGAGGGGATAGAGATTAGATGTACGGCAGTTTCAGAGGTGGGTGATTCGTAATAAAATTATCTAAAACCCTCGCTGGAGGTGACTGGGGCCGACCTATAGCCCTCATACTCTTGAGGGCTATATATTATTTAGCTAGGCTGCTGGTGCCTTCTGACGATGTCAGTATGGATGCAATTTGTTTGACACATGGTAGATCTGTCGAACGACAATATTTTATCGTCGGTTTGTGTTACAGGGCCGGACAAGTGAATGCTAAGTTGAACAGAAGTCTCCAGGCTTGAATACTTTGTGACATTGATCAGTTCTCTACGGTCCTTTGAAGGTTGAACTCTATTTTATACAACACTAATACCCGGTGATAGAGTAGCCTAGATTGAAAACTTGACCATGATCTATCGTGTGCTTTCAGTCATCCACGCTGTCCACAGCCTTGTAGTAGCGCCACATCTCCGTGCGGACTTGCATTAAGATTCTGGTATCTTTCTTCAAAAAAATTCGGCTTCTCGCGTTGGGGCGTGATATTATCGAGCGCCCAGTGTCCCTTTGGTTTTGGTCTCGTACATATTCGCAATTAAATTCAACGTGCCTGCCCTGCGTTTCCAACCGGGAAATCTTTTGTGAACCTTGTCAAATGTGACGTTAAACGGATATTCCCTATATTTTAAAAAATAATGACTTTTGGGTGCTAACTCACGGACGGTTTTTGTAAGTTGTACACGACGACTGCATATCGGGATTATCGGACGTGGTTTTCGAATCTGTTTCTTAGTAAAATCGTTGGCTATACACATGGGGTATAGTACTATTTCTGGGTATTCACGGTATCTTCCTCTCAGTAAACCTCAAACTCACGTATGGGAGATTCTATTCATTCATACTCCATAATGCTTCTACTTCATCTCGCTGTTAGCCTTCATGATCAATACACAATGCAATCAGTGGAACAGAACGGTCGTTTTCCTGTGTAGTCGACAAGGTTAATGTCGTATTATCGCGTGTTCCCTTCGGTAATTGATACTATTCTCCATCCTTGGGGTTCAGGTGAGAATGTCCGCCTCAATCTTACCTCGATCGTGACTTATGGATTCTCGCAAGACCATCGTTACACAAGCCTTAGATCAAGTATCTATTGATATCTATTCGCGTCTGTGATCGAAATACCTAATTCATAGCAAATATTAGCACAGAACTCCAAGCAGGCATATGAATACGGCTATACATTAATACAAGATAGTTTCTTTTAAGAGAGAAGCGGTCAGCCGTTATCAATGATTGCCGATAAGACATCATGATGATCCTATCGTCAAATCTGTATTAATGTCCATCATTGTTTTATCTGAATGAGTTCTCTACTCTTTCTGGGGTATATTGTATTTGCTCCACGCTTTGGACACAATGGTAACCATGTTAACGCTCTCCGGCTTAACCCTTTCTGTACCTTATCGATACTTAAGTACTCATAGAAATATAGTGCAATGATTACCTGTTGTTGGCATACAAAAATGAGGAATTTCTAGACGAATATTTTCATCATATTGTATCTTGTCAGCTTGGTGGTCTTTCAAACAGCGTAGGTGATTATAAGTATAGCTTCGCTTCCTTTATGTTCATGACAGTGTTGATACAGTTTGAAGCTGTTATAAATGCCGATACAGAGGGAGTTAAACGAAATGATGACGAAGCTAATTTATGCACGGTTGTTTTTATCATCTAATAATTTTCACGGGCTGACAATTTTTTTTCTATAAACTCTCCTCTCAAATACTACTAATATAGGGGGCAATACGTCTTGTTTATTAGGTTAGTTTCCACTTCCCAGAAGATCAACAGCACAGCTTGTTTAAGGTACCAAATATTCAAAACATGAACTCTCTAATGGTAAGACACTATCATCAAAGACTGTCAGAATCGTTCGTTATTATGTTTAACCATATCTAGGCTTTTTGGGACGTATCCTGGCCTGGGGGGGGGGGAAGAAATGGCTCCCCCTAATTATTTTTCTTACCCCTTGAGCTAGGAGGCTGAAACTTACCACACCATACCCTTGGGTCAAGCTCTACCAGAAAATGTAAAAAAAAAACAAGATGGCCGCAACGATGACGTAACAGTGACGTCATTTTCAAAACGGTATTTTCTTGTCGATTTTTCGGTCAGATTTTCCGAATTTTTTATTTATGCAATTTCTCCGCAAACACTGCATGATAAATTAGTAAGTATTAATGTGATGTGAAATAAAATAGTTTTTGTTCACTTTTCATCGCGGAAAAAACAGAAATTTTGAAGAAATATGACGAAAAAATATATTTTCTGGTACTCCACGTAGTCGCCATCTTGAATTTACCCATGATCCTCTGCTCGGGAGTCATGCAAATAGGCTCAAATTGACCCCAATATGATAAACTATAAAGTCACGGAGTTTCAGCTCTCCTTTTTTTTGTTGTTTCGGAGATAGCGCAGAAAGTTTGGTAGGAGGGCCATTTTGGCTCCCCACCCCCCCCAGGCCAGGTAGGCTTAAATAAGCTGAACAGCTGCATGCACAACTAACAGTTTATGGGGTTCAAAACAGCCGTCATGGAGCAGGTGATCTTCTATTCATCATCAACCAAGGCCATTATTCAGGAAACTGGAAACAATGTTAACTTAATCAAAGCACGCACTTGAATTTTCACCCACCTAAGTTTTTCCACCAGCACAATGAAGATCATTAAACAAATTGTGTTTATACGGCAACTATTGCACATAATGAAGAGACACTAGCTCTGCGTGAGAGAGAGAGAGAATAAAGGTTTAACGTCGCGTTCAGTAATATTTCAGCTATATATCGACGATCAAACAAAATTCTAAGTATTTCAACAAAAACAAGTCAACAACCCAGTAATCCAGAAGTAATCAACACAACACACTAAAAACATGTACATGCATTTAAACTTGTACAACAATTCGATTTCTCTCAAATAACCCAAAATACAGTCTCCTAAATACTAATTTAAAAGTAGCTGCTTGATAAAAAGAATCTCTTACAATCTTGAAATCCACACAGTCTACCAGAATACATGTATGTTTCGCTGTGAGATCTTCGTGGCATGGAATACACCTTGGGGCTGGGTTTTTTTTGTAAATGCTCGTGATTTAAGTGAGTTAGTGAATATGATTTAACGTCGCTTTCAACAATACTTCAGTCATATTAGGAAGTGTGGGTCCTATATCTCTGTTTTTGCTCTGTATTGATCTCTCTTCCGAGTGTCTATATCGGCTGTGCAATGATGAACAACCGTTACACATCTCCCTTGCACACGAAGACAATCTACCATCAAACAATCCACTACCGAACAAACTGCACACTCTTACCTTAAAATAGCATGAGGGTATTTGTCTGCTTCGAAAACAATTCCGATTTTTACTGAGAAAGCACAAATGTCAGAATCGCTTTTGCCATAGTTATACCGTAGGAAATCAACGTTGCAAAGAATACATATACGTCAGGTCCCGTTGTGTATACCCAACGACATGCTACATTTCGATGATATTAAATTTGTTGTAAACATAGCGTCTACTAGTATTTGTAACTGCGTAAGTTAATTACGAACATTTGCCGATAAATTAACGATACTTTTATCAACAGCACAAAGTTTAAAATTAACATAAGATTCTGAAATGTGATTTCTTTGTTGAGGGCTGAAATATGTTCTGTGTTCATGTGAAACTCGGAGTGTATTTGTACTTTGAACATCAACAGCATAGTTGTTCTTTTCAATAAGATTTCTTTCATGCTCCCCAGCTTCCAATAATGCTTAACGTTAAATTTACAGGCACATTACAGTCTTCACATGATTACGTGTTATGATCATTTTATTTAAAAATTATACGTCCGGGGCCTTTGTCCAGTAAAAGATATTTCCATGTAGGAATTCTATGGTTGGAACAACTGCTTCCAAATTACACGTTCAGTACAAATCGCTATTTTCATCTTTAATCACCCTTTCTCGTGCTTTAAAATATATTTTGAAATCAGCGTAATCGGTAAATTAGTATCCCCCGCGTTTGTCCGATCACGTTCACTTCCCTCCTGCACATGTTCAGTTTAGCAGACAGCCTAACCGGAATAGACCGAAGTGCAGTGGGCGCCAGCGCCACCTTGCAGCCGAAGCCGGCATTAGCAATAGCGCAAAAGCCGGATTGCTTTTCTGTCTGACATGCAGTATGCAATCGTTCGGCTTGTGTGATGCGTACAAATAGTGCAAACACAAGAAAGAATACGGCGCGAAGGTGCTGACAAGCGATTTGTTCAGTGAGGCTGCTCAGCTCATCTCCAATCGTGGAATCGTACTAAATTATTGTATTTGTTCAGTATTACGTGATTGATAACCCAGAACACATGTTGATTCAGTATCTGTACAAATTTGTTCCACTTTTACTGTTTTAGCAGTGGGCCTATATAGAGTATCAATGCATTGTTAAAACTCTTCTTTGTACTGAAAGAATGACTGAATGACAAATGAGGAAAATCAATAGACCCAATAGCTTCAGCTTCAGGGCGATGTGATGCCTACGTGTTGCTTGCTTCAGACGGTCGATAGTAATCTGTGAAATATAATATCGAGGACCATTTGTATAGAATTTATAATTCAACGTTGATTGCATGATAAATGTTGGGATTCGTCCAGAAAATCAAACGATGTGGTGCAAATGTACTGAATTTTCTGTATGTATTCCTGCCCACCACGGCTACAATAAAACACAGCTTAGTCCTCCACGTAATCAGCACACAGAAAACTACCTCCAACTAAATTGCAGATAAATACCGTCCAAATTGTGCTGCGTATTTATTGCGCATATTCTATTATTAAGGGGTGAGGACATAGCAAGAGGTGTGGCCATAGTATTGGCTACAGGCAGCGGCAATACACGCTGGAGCACCGACAAAACAGACTTGGTGTCAGCTTAGCTTGAACTATCCAGGTTAGGATGTCGTATGCCTGAGGAATATCGAATAGCATTAAGACTGCTGAGGAACTCAATGGGCCGACTGTTTGAGGAGAAAAGGTCGATCGTATGTTACCAATCCTAGCCAGATGTGACCGTATGCTATCACAGACCAAATAATCTGTACATGTAGTAAACAAGTCGGATTAGCGTAGTAATAATCATTTAGTTTGGTTTCCTTTGCATATAGTGTTTGTTGGCACATCAGATACGTTGCCCTACTGAAGCATGCCCGGTTCTCGAAATGGTGTTTTGATCTCTTTGCGTTCAACAGTTCAACCGGTGCCCGATAATACTCAATGCAAAGGTCGAGATGGGTTATTTACCAACGCGAAATTTGAATATACATAAATGCTCTTTTGCTCACTTATAGTTCAAATACCATAGTGTTATCGGTATGATGTAAGGAAAACTGGACCGGACTGAATGGGCTGGACTAACAGGACTGGACTGGACTTAACGGGCGGCATTTGTACGACATAAATAGCGGCTACCTCTGGACTACCCAATATCAATTCGCATGTCGTCCGTATCTCCTTAGTTGTGTGATCATATAGCACCAAGCATATGGCAGAAAATCTGTGACAGAGTCTGCGAAATGGATTTGGATACGTTCGGATGATTCCGAAGTAGTACATTTTAGTGATTACGGCCTCTATAATTACATTTATTATTTTGTACTTCCGTCTGTCCGTCCGTGTATGCATATGCATCAGCCTTCAGTCGTCGTCCATAAAAGAAGTGCCTCCCCAGTAATCAAAAGTCCTTCGTGTTCGACTGTTAGCGACACTTGATGTATGTCAAGACAAACTTGTCCTCATCATATCTCCATGGCCAGGATTTTTCACCTAGGTTTCTGACGCTTTGACACGATAAACCTGTGGTAGATGTACACTGGCATACATTTCCCAACGAACTACAATTCCCCTCGTCAGTGCGACAGACTTATCTGGACCATATCACGCTTATGTTGGCATATTCTCGCCGATATCCTGTAGTGGTACAGTAACACCGGTTCTCTGATTATGTTATGCTCAACCAATATCCCCATGAACCATAACTGATTGGTGAATAAACCAAAATTAAAATAAAAACAAATTGCGTCTAGTATATCATGGTAATGACAATGCCACGACACAACAAACTCATTCATGACCTTGATGTCGCTGCACTAATTTGTCACTGATGCATAGTGGTTACCATCTTGTAGTGGTGTCTTCAGGTGGACATACGAGATTTACACCAGGCAGTTGTACAACATGGCTGAAGCCTATTATGGAACAGGGGCATACATCCAAGCATTTGCTCTTCATATTTTTGCTACCATCAAAGCATTCTTAACAAGTGTATGGCCCTAATCGCAGAAACATATAAAAGACAATGGGTGCAATATGATTGTAGACCTACATTCATAACCACACATGTAATACTACTGTCACTTTGTCACGATTAACACGTGACGGTGACGTCAGAACTAGACTAATGACAACACAATTTGTTTTACAACATAACAGATTTAATATTGACCTCAATACAATACAATACAAAACACAACCGCGGGTTACAAAATACAATAATTTACAAGGACATGACGAAAACGATCCATCTCTATTTTAACTTATCACCCGGAGATGAGAGGCGAGTAGAACTCCGGAACCCGGCCACACGCAGCCCAACGGTGTACGTCCACAACCTACGTCAACGTCTGTGTCGTCCCACCGTCCAACGAAATGGTAATCGGGTTTCACACGCTACGTCTCAACCGTGAACGCATGCCTCGTCTTGCATGGCTAACATCACACCATCGCAGACGGATATCCAACGTACAAACAGGTTGTCTGCAATTATATAATTTGAGAACATTTTCCCATATTAAATACCCGAACTAGTCAACCTTAAGGGCTTTGCATACCAGAGCAAAGTGAACTGAAAATTTTGATATAGTGATGTCATCATTGCTAAATATCTCCTAAATGGCTAACAGCATGTGGATGAAAATTTCGCACATGACAGTTTAGTTTGTATTGGTTATTTCAACGCAAGGAGAAGTGAAATTGATGCACATTTCACACAGACATAGCTCTTGCAACTTACCGTTTAGCAGTGTCAAGATGTAGAGTTACACTGTAGGCACAGGAAATTGGGAAATCTCGTGCAACTTCTCTTCAATGACACACAACACCAAACTACAGAGAAAAATGGGAGGGGGCATAAGGAAAGGCAGAAAATCGGAAAACTGCAGACAGGAAATGAGCAGTTTTGGCTGCCATGATGGCTTGCTCTTTAACTTTCCGCTTGGCATTATGGGACGTTCATGGTGCGCGTTACAAATGACTGCGTTGTTTACAAAATTAGAAATGACATAAGATAAAAATTATGACCTTACGGGTATTGACAACTAAACAGACGGCTAGATTGTTACTTATATTAGTTAAAATACTTCCTGTAAACGGAACAGTGGATTCCATGCTCAAATATTCTACTCTGACAACGAGAAATTTCACACCAACTTCCCAAAAGTCCCGCCTTCTCCAGGCAAAGTACATTGTGTATAGACCTACGCCAGAATTTCAGATATGATTTACTGTTACAAACAATAATCAGTGATGATATATCCTGCCTTATGTTTCTTGATCAGTAATCATAATTAAAAATGCATCATATGTTAGCTGATAAATCGCGTTGAATTATGGAACTATTTTTTCTATATAGCGAAGCACTCACATTTAACATGAATGAGCCATCGGCGCGATGCATTCGATGGATCTGCAAGTGAACCTACATGTCCCCAGTTCCCAAGTCCGGTTGACACTTTTATCAGCTATCTGAAATATAACCCAATCTTCATTGTTGATTGCACAACACCTTTCCGTCTCTTATTATATATCAATTTTCACAATGGTCCCACCCTCCCACTTTACAGAAGGTCTATTTGTTTTTTGTACACTTCAATATCTTGGAAATGAGGGACATGGAGGTTCTACCTATCTACTTCACTCTTCTTCTTTGGAGATAAATTCCAGTACATTTCCTCTTGTTTTCGAGAACTCGATGTATGTTTTATCCAACAACTTGGGCTTTAAAGGTTATGTATTGTAATTTAAGGACCAACAAAAGAAAGTGTTCAATTCATTGATGGTTTGAGACACCTGTTCAATGTTTCATGAGTCATTTTGTCAACAAATAATGATTTTGTCTGAAAATCACCCCTATACACAATGTGATTATGAGGATTGCAATGAAAGAAAGCATTTTGCATTTTGGAAACAATTTACACATTTTCCAAACACTTCAACATACCTCTTTGAACTTCAAAGCTGGATATTTCACAGATAAAGTACACCTCATTTAACTTGTGTGAACATCTTGCCCAAATGGTTAACAGTTACACTGGAGTTTATTTACAGGTCAAATACACGCAATTCAATCTGAAAAAAAAAAAAAAAAAAACAGGAAGTAGGCTTGCAATTTCTTCACTTGGCTGCCATTTTGAAAATTGTGAAAACTACGAAATTTGTTTACAATATTCGCCGTGAATTTCTAGGTGAACTGAGAGGATCAGTGTCGTGACATCAAGTTGCAAATGGAGGACATGACTGAAACAAACAAAATATGTATTGGAATAGTGTCCTTCGTGCCTAAATATCTTATTTAAAGCGCGTGCAAATTTACCTGTGAACAAGACAGCCCCCGACATCCATGTTGGACATTACCGAATCACTTCCAAGTGACCAACAATACGCGCGAATGGCGACCAGGTATTTCGCTTCAAATGGAGATATT
>JAVTVY010015364.1:0-68515 GCA_036873755.1 Hanleya hanleyi
AGTCAGACTGTCATTTTAGTATAAGATAATCCTTTGTTGTTATTAGGTCAGACTCCCTACTGTTATTGGAGATGTCATATAGAATGAACAGGATAACCGATAGACATGTCAAGACATTAGAATTACTTATATAATAGTCAAACAGTATTTGTGATTGTTAGGAATCACTACCTGGAGATCTCGCTAAAACCCCAATGATATAAATATTGGGCAGTATGAAATTAAGTTAGTTCGCTTTTAGAATTCATCTTGGCATGCGACTTTGCAGCGCCAGGGCAGCTAGTAAATGTAAGTTATATAGGTAATACTTGTAAATGTAGACGGCTATATGTACTAACATATAGTTTGTGTAATAACTGGAAGTGCTGTATAATCATGTATATTAGAATTAGTATTACGTCAAGGTTAGATAATTAGATTAGGCTAAATAAAGCTAGGTTGTGTTATACTTAACATGGACTATGACTTACTTATTAATGTGATAACCAGTGAGCCAACTAGGTTATAGATGATGGAGATACCCGGCCTGTAATCTTCTAAGATTGACAGACTTTCTCAGTACAAACTGCTCTTAGCTCCCCAAACTAAGAGATTTCATATCGGAATATATATGATGACATTGGAATATTCAACGAACGGTGAACACCCAAAGGAAAAACAACAGAAGAATGATTAGACGAAGATGAAATAATTCAAGCCGCCTTTGATGACTGACAGAACCAGCTAAGGAGCCTGAGTACCAAGAAAGAGTGACAAACACTAAGAGTAAGTATAATCGCCATATGATTTACTAACTAGCTTGTTTTATCTATCTTGTCTTGGAAATTCAAACTGATTTAACCGTAAACAGTAAAATGGCTAGCTGGAAGTGCAACAAACACAACTGTCAAAAAGTTGGTAGAGCTTACAATAGCATACATTGTCAAGTGAGACCTAACATTTCTCTCACATTACCCCTTGAGAAAAGCTCAGTGCATATCAAGGTTGGCAAGTTAAAAACACATGCTTTAGTCGACACAGGGGCAAGCATCTCTTGCATTTCACAAAGGTGTTTGCAGAAAGCCTACCCAAATGCAGTCGTTAATACATGTAAATTACGAGCCATTACAGGTGTTTGTGGTGAAGTTCATTCCGTGTTAGGCGTAGTGAATTTACCAATTCAATTTGAAGATCTTGAAGAGCTCAATGGAGAATTTTATGTATTTAAAACATTACACAAAGATGTAATTTTAGGAGAGGATTTCCTAAGGAAATATGATGCAAACATTGATTTTAAAAGGAACAAACTATTGCTTTGCAATGGTCAGTTTAACATTTCCATGGCGACTGAAACAAACAACAAAACATATGGACATAAAGAATCTGGGTGTGCTAAAACAAGACATTATTCTGGTTAAGCCAAAGCGTGAGATAAATTTTCCTGTATATGTACCTGAAGCAGGTGATGGAAATTTGATCTTATTGGAACCAATAGAGTCACTTTCAGCAAAATATAGCATTGCAGGTGCGCGCACTGTCACAAAAGTTAAAAACAAAATGGCTATTTACAAAGTAATGAACCCATCCAACCTTCCTGTCTATATCGAGAAGCATGCAACAATTGCCACATTTCACGTAGTTACACCAGACTCTATTACAACAATGAAACAAGAGAATACGTCAAACAGCTCTGCTGATGTAAATTTCATGGAAGGAGACACGAAAAGTGATGCTTACTACGCTAACCTAGCACGAGACCTAGGAATAACACTAGACGATTCCATACTTACACCGGAACAAAAGGATTCATTTTTAGCATTTCTTGGTCGTAACCGTGACGTTTTTGCCAAAGATATGAGTGAATTAGGCAAAGCTAGTGCTCATTATCACAGAATTTTCACTAAAACGGAGAAACCGATTTATTCGCGTCCATACCGACAAAGCCCTCAGACAAAACAGCGGTGTGATGAATTAGTGAAAGAAATGTTAGAAAATAACATAGTTGAACCATCACTATCTGAATGGTCATCCCCTGTAGTGCTTGTGAAAAAGAAAAATGGAAAATATAGATTTGCGGTAGACTATCGCAAGCTGAATGCGATCACAGAACCAATTTCTTTTCCCATCCCATTGTTATCAGATGCTATCGACTCTGTAGCACAGGCAAAGTCTAAAATATTTTCTGTTCTTGACCTGGCAAGTGGTTTTTGGCAAATTCCACTACATGAAGACACGAAACCAAAAACCGCGTTTACGACGGATCAGGGAAGGTTCCAATTCCGAGTTCTTCCTTTCGGAATGAGAAATTCGCCCGCGAGCTTCAGTCTCATGATGTCACAGGTCCTTGCCGGCCTTACTTATCTTCACACCCTATGCTATATAGATGATATTCTCTGCCATTCAAACACATTAGATGAACACATGGTCCATCTTGGACAAATTTTCTCTCGCTTACGGGAAGCAAATCTTAAATTACAACCGCCAAAATGTGCATTTGCACAGCGGCAAGTTCCATATCTAGGACACGTGCTAAGTGATCAAGGTATTCATGTGGATGAAACCAAAGTTCATGCTGTTAAATCATTTCCCAGACCAAAATCACAGAAAGAGGTTCGAAGTTTCCTAGGTTTATGCAATTACTATCGCAAATTTGTACAAAATTATGCTTCAATAGCATCCCCCATGAATCAACTTCTTCAGAAAGACGTTAAATTCAAATGGACCGATGACACTGAAAATTCATTCAAAGCACTCAAACAAGCACTTGTCACAGCCCCTATATTAGCATATCCAGATTTCCAAAAAGAATTCATTATTTCAACAGATGCGTCTGATAGTGCAATAGGATATGTTTTAGGACAAAAAGATGAAAAAGGCAATGAACATGCTATAGCCTTTGGAGGACGATCCCTGCGCGGTAGTGAAAAGACATGGCATATCTCAGAGAAAGAAGGTCTTGGATTAGTTGAATCAGTTCGTGCCTTTCGTCCATACATCGCAAATGGTCACTTTCGTGTTTTCACTGACCACATTGCCCTCACTTGGTTAAACAACATAAAAGCTAACAAAGGTAGACTAGGCAGGTGGGCTCTTGAGCTTCAAGAGTACAATTTCACAATTCAGTACAAGCCAGGAGCTAAAAATGGAAATGCTGATGGGTTGTCTAGAAGAGAATATGAAGCAACCACAACTGAAGGTACAGAAGAAACCATTGTGAGTAGTATAGAAACCACATATTTATCCAATACAGAGAATCAGAATGAGCCAATTGAGGCAACTCTAACATATAGGGAACCGAAACATGCTCATTTAGCAACTATATGTCCAAAAGATACAATTGTTGTGGCACAAGTCAATACTGAAATTGTAATTTCAAATCCATTTTTGGAGGGCACACAACGTGAGTGTCCTGACTTGGCCCCGATCTTTGCCTACAAAGAAAATGGTGATCTTCCGGATGATCCAAAACAGAGTCGTCGCTTAGTTGCCGAAGCATATCATTATGTGATTGAGGACGGAATTCTGTATCATTTCTTTAATACAAAAAATAAAAAGGCTGCCGATTCTTATACCAAACAGATAGCTGTTCCTAGAGGTAATCGCAAAGATATACTCCAAGCCTATCATGATTCAGTGCTAGGAGGTTGCCACCAAGGTCAAGAAAGAATGTATGCTGCTATAAGGTCCAAATATCATTGGGATAAAATGTACACAGATGTGTGTACCTATGTACGTACATGCACGACATGTCAACAAATCAAAACAAATGTTCATGATAGGCCTGCACCACTTAAACCCTTGCCATATGAACGTGCTTTCTCGCGGCTTCATATTGACATACTCGGCCCACTTCCAAAAACTCCGGATGGTTCCAAATATCTGCTCCTTCGTAGTGGATTCTTACAGCAAATGGCCAGAATGTTTTCCTATGAAAACCCAGGAGGCCACTGAAGTTGCATCCATTTTATACAGAGAGATTCTTACACGTTATGGGTCACCAGACAAATTAGTCAGCGATCGCGGTGCTCAATTCATGTCCAAACTCATAGCAGCCATGACAGAACTATTCAACATCAAACATGCTAAAACCAGTTCATATCATCCTGCAACCAATGCTACATGTGAAAGAATGAATCGCGTCATCGAGCAGGGTCTAAGAGCCTACATCAAGGAAGATCAAACTGATTGGCCAGATCATATACCAGGTATTATGATGGCATACCGCATGACCCCAGCCACTCAATCAACTGGCTTATCTCCTTATCAAATGCTGTTTGGTAGACAGATGAGAACACCAATTGATACCTCTCTAATTCCAAAAGAAACACTGTCAAAGGATCATAGAACATATTTGTCAAAAATTCTAGACAATCTGGCTGAGTATAGAAAAATTGCAGATGAAAATTTGAAAAAAGCCCAAACAAAATACAAAACTTATTATGATAGAAGAACAAAGGAACCAACATTCGAGCCAGCACAAAAGGTATGGTTATATTGTACGAAAAAGACTGTGGGCCGATCTCCCAAACTAACAAAAAAGTGGGAAGGACCATATTATGTTGTATTGGTTGGACAAAACTACACATACAAATTACGCAAATGTAGTGACGATAAAGAAGTGAAATCAATGATTCATGCAAACCGTCTCAAAAAGTTTCATGACCCAGCAGACAGGCCAAACTATGAGCCTGAAGATTTACTACAAACAAATGATGAACTCAATCCAGAAGAAATAGAGTCAGAAAATGATGAAAACAAGACAAATAGCGATGATAAACGGAACAATGTAACAAAAGAACCAAAAGACCATCATGTCCCAAAAACAAAAGTAGCACTTAAAAACAATGAACAGGCAAAAACAAAAGTAACACCCAAAACCATTCAACATCCTAAAGGTACCAGTACAATGCCAAGATCAAGTACAAATCAAGATCCCAGCTTGGTAACAACACCAAACAAATTCTTAGTGACTGAAATTGACAAAATTCTAGCATCAAAACGTTACAATGGACGAATGTGCTACAGGATTAAATGGGTAGACAAGACTAGAGGCTCCACCTGGGAGCATGATACGAGTCTCCCAGATGAGCTGCGTCGACAATATCATGCCGACAAAACATTGTCTGGCAAGAAGAGGCGCAAACCTTTAGGCCAAAATAAGTTTTTCATGAAGAAATCTGAACAAACAGTGGCTTTTGTTAACTCGGATCGAAGTGAGTTCATGTCCAAACAGCAACCCATGATAGATATTAAAAGTGTAAAAATAGAAAATATTCGGAAAATCAAGTTCATTGATGGCATGTATTATGTGAAAGTGTTATACAAAACGAAGGAACAGGTGCGTGGCGCAGCCTGGTTCCCACTTAATCGGATACCCCAAAACAAAATCCATCACTTAATTGTACATGTATGACAGGTGACTTATCAGACAGAAAAAGAATGGTATGAGGAAAATCCCTTCGATCGCAAATTAGTTCAACGACGAACTTCAGTGCCACACTCCCTCAAGATTTTCAAATTCCAGTTTCAGATGGGAACACAATTATTCAAATCTAGAGATATGCCATATCAATGGAATCCTGTCGAAAATATTGATCTGAATATGGTGTATGATTTTCTTGATGATTTAGAGGGACACAATACACACATTCGATTTGATAAGAGCATATATGCATAGTTTTTATATCGGCAAAAGATGTACCGAAAGATCATGACTTTGCTGAGACAACCACAGGACTGGTCAGAGACTTGTCACCCCTGACAGATTCTGTGATACTCTTAAATGTGGCTTGACAAACCATATTCGAGTACCAAAGGAATATGTATATAATTAGTTACTGCTTACAAGTTGTTACATTATATGTTGATGTATTGATGTAGTTTGTTATAATTCCCACTAACATGACTAACTTATTTTATGTTGTGAAAAATCCAAGGATCTTGCGGATGTAAGGTTTGCACTTTATACTCTCATGTATGTATGTATGTATATGCATACATGAATACTACCTACATGTATGTTTATTCTTTCCTCGAAAATAATTGTTTAATAACACTTAAAAATTATGTGAGTCATTCATCTTGACAAAATAAAGTATAGTTTCTCTGTTGTGCTCTTTCACTGAGGCACCGGTTGAAAATCAAGTGCTAGGGTCAGACTTGTCTGCAGCAAGTCTTCCCATCAAACTTTTTCAGCCAGGGTTTCAAGTGAAACACAACATTACATTTTTCATTTTTGATTTTCAGGAATTAATTATCCAACATGATTTCTTTCTCAATTTCATTCAATTATGTTCTTTACAATAGATCACTGGTGTCAGAATAAGTATTGCCAGAGCCTATCTCTCATTACACAGTGATCAGTGTCCTTATTATGCATTTGGAATATAGTATCTAAACAAGAATATATATGTACATAGTCCTCAATATAACCCATGTATGTAAGTATGTAAATGATGTAGTGATACATGTAACAAAATTATAAAAAAAACAAAAAACATGAAGATTGACTAAATAATCACTCGTGAATGATAATGAATATCTTTGTTCCTACTCTGTGTATACAGATATATCCTAAACATTGCTAACTCTCTGCATTTCACATCTGAGTGTTTCAGCTGTATGGTGTCCACAGACAGAAGTGACCCAAGACAGTCAAGGGCAAAAGCTCCCCATATTCCAGACAAGTATCAGCAACCTCAGCCACAGTTCAACATTACACAGGAACCTTCAACTTCAATCAACATCACACAAGAACTTCTAAAAACTCCACAAAACATCGATTAAAATGACTACCACAGACAATTTATTACAGTTTCGGGACGAAACTTATTCGGGGACGGAGGGAACTATAACAGAGCCATAAGACATGTACATGTAAAATGAACATGTACCTCAATTATATTCCATTATTATTTAATGTTTGTTTATTGTGAATTAGTATTATAACTTGCAAGCTGTAAATATTAGTTACTGATAAATGTATACACTCAATATTATGTAACATGTTATAACTAGGATTTAATGCTATGAGTTTACTTTGTAATAAGTTGTTATGATAACAGTTTGATTAGTTCATAACTCTTGAAAGTTGACATTCAATTAGTGTTGTTAGACCATTTCTGACCAGCTGGTGCAAAGACAGGAGCCAGGTGTCAATTGTAGTCAGACTGTCATTTTAGTATAAGATAATCCTTTGTTGTTATTAGGTCAGACTCCCTACTGTTATTGGAGATGTCATATAGAATGAACAGGATAACCGATATTGTCAAGACATTAGAATTACTTATATAATAGTCAAACAGTATTTGTGATTGTTAGGAATCACTACCTGGAGATCTCGCTAAAACCCCAATGATATAAATATTGGGCAGTATGAAATTAAGTTAGTTCACTTTTAGAATTCATCTTGGCATGCGACTTTGCAGCGCCAAGGCAGTTAGTAAATGTAAGTTATATAGGTAACACTTGTAAATGTAGACGGCTATATGTACTAACATATAGTTTCTGTAATAGCTGGAAGTGCTGTATAATTGTGTATATTAGAATTAATATTACATCAAGGTTAGATAATTAGATTAGGGTAAATAAAGCTAGGTTGTGTTATATTTAACATGGACTACGACTTACTTATTAATGTGATAACCAGTGAGCCAACTAGGTTATAATATACTTATTCTTGAGTGCCTCCATCCATGTAGCTGTGCTCGTGGTGTGATATGCAAACTCTACCAAGATGTCAGGATCCTCTACCACTCGGGTTGTTAGGTCTTCTTGGTCTTAGAGGGCGCCAAGCCACGCCATTCTCAGTCCACCAACGACTTACGTCCAACTTGTCTTGTGAGTTGAGCGTAGGAGACACAGCTGAGATCATCCAGAAGGAAGTCAGTTTCAAGCTGAAAGACACAAGCAAAACCGTAGTTAAGGTAAAGATTAAACTCTCAAAGTGTCAGACCTCTTAGATTGATGATTAGAGAGTCCATGGTCGTCTATCCGACTTATTCCTTCCTTCAAAGACGATCACGATGAAGAGCAAGATGGCTGCCTTGCTGCAATGGTGACAAATTCTGCCCCCCCCCCCCTTTTTCTGAAAGAACTAACCACGTGCTGGGTAGCCCTCAGTGGCCCAAGCGTGGTCACACTATCTGACTGCACTGACATATGACACAGATAGAAATTTGTGAACGTGGAGTTTGCTGTCCAGACACAAGACTGGACAATGTCATGGAGGGACAAGTTCTTCCATAAAGGCCATGTGTAGCGATGGCACAAATCTCATGGGAAGAAGCAGTATACAGTAGTGGGGAGGCGTCAATGGAATTTTCGTAATGTCATGCATAGCAGAACGGGCGAAACAACTGAAATAACAGGCGCCGAGAGCCGCGAGCGGAATCGGTACGAGTAAGATAGTGGCGAATGGCTCGTACAGAGCAACAAAAAAGGTCGCCAACGAGCCCATGTAGGAAGTCTGAAAACGCAGGAATAGAATACGACCGTAAAGCGCACGAACCTAAGCGAACAGACTACTTTGGCAATAAATTCCGGAGCGGGACGAAAAGAGAATGCGAAACCAATCTGTCGTCCCAGTAATGGAAGATCTCTCAAAAACATGAAGTTCAGACATTCAAGAAGCCAAAGTAAAAGCCGCCAGAAAAGCCACCTTGTAGGACACAGCTTTAGAGAAGCGGAAAGAAAAGGTTCAAAGGGCGGACGAATCAAAGCACACAGAACCACACCGATATCCCATTTCGGTAACAGTAGGCGAGTACGTCGCGACTGTAAGGCGAAGGCGCGAATAAGCGCAGAGATATAATCGTTAAGGCTAATGTCGGTACCAGAGGTAAGACGAAACACCCTAGCCAGAGCAGATCCATACCCTACAATGGAGCTAATATGAAACTTCCTATCCCGGTGAAGATGAAGGAGGAAGTCAGCAACGAGGGAAATAGAGACAGAGTCGGGATCGGCATAACGTCCTCGGCACCAGGACAAATAAATCCGCTGAAGAGACCGAACCCGTAAAAAACGAACATAGTGAGTAAGGTCCTGCATAGAAATGAAAAGCCCTAAGATGATGACAAAACCATAATGTCAAAGTCTAACAACTGGTGCAACCGTCTATACGGGAATAAAATACTTGAAGGAGACAGTCGAAAAAAAACTGTCCCCAAGTACACCCCGAAACACATTGTGTCGTTTAAGCACAATCCTAAAGCAAACGGATCTAAACACAAACTGTTTGAGTGTTAAAGTCAACATGGATCTGAGTTAAACCAAAAAATCAACACAAATCTGTGTTGAATTTCCACGCGACGTCCATCACTATCCACGTCCATAATCCAAAAAGCCATTCCATTCTCCATACAACAGTATTAGATGAAATACAGTTGATTCCAACAACAATTTTGTTAACTCGACACAAAATCGGAATCAAAAAATGCTTGAACAAAACTCACTTCGTAGAGTAATGACGCACCTAAGTAAATCACCATGTGAAAAACCTGAGAGGGACTGATACAAATGGAAGGATGACGCTAAACGGACGACTTCCACTCCCGCCGACGACCGACGATGGAGTATCGAAGGAAGAGCCGAAAAACGAGGAAATATGGATATAAAATATACATCTCACATATGAAGCAATGACGTGAAACACGGTGTATGGCGTACCGGAACGTGGAAAAATGAGAGACACGTTGTGAGTGATAAACAACGTAGCGATTTCGCATTCGCAACATAATGTACATACATGCTCCTAATAGAGCAGGATACAAACATATAAAAGTACACGACGTAACGGCGAGAAACGACGTACAGGTGAACGAGGACAACGAGACGACGTAACGTAACGACGTAAAGGTGCGAAGCGAGAAAAAAGTTGCAACCGAAACCGATTGTAATTATTTTCCATCATTTAGAAAATAGAGACGCAGTAGAGATGAACACATTAAATGTTCCTAGCGCTAATCACACGTAAGCTCAATGAGCTAAAAGGTATAATGGATCTTTGTGTCAGTGAACATGAATACTGTAATAGTGAACATGATTACCTTATGACCTCTCCCGATGTAAATTGTCTCCTGAACATGAAAATCAGTACTGGAGTTTTGTCAGGAGAGAATATGAACATTTACAAACAATGTTACTATTTATAACCCAAAAATAGTCACATTATGTTTCGAGCCAGGTCTGAACTCGGATCGCTGGATCAGAGCCCAGCGTGTTAACCATTGCACCACGGAACGTGGACCAGAACAACGAGATTTCACGTAACCGAGAAAAATCCTCAAAGAATTTAAAAATTCCCGAAGAGAGGAAATACATTTAAGACTCTCGTCGGCAGGAAGGTAAGGATATTAAAAATTTTGAATTTGAAATGACCTAGCGCTAACAAGCTGTCGAGAAGCAGAAACGGTAAGTTCATTGCTAAAGGGAAGTGAGATGTCCTTGTAGACTGTACCGATAATCAAGAAAACTTCACGAATTTACGTGTTCCGTATCGTCGAACGAGAGTATTTCTAAAGATTTCTCGGAGAAACACACTCACAGAATTGTTTTAACAGTATACATGTGACATTTACAAGTAAACTTTTTACCATGTGCCACACAATGTGACTATTTGGCAGCATTGTCGATATTGTCTAGGATTACAACAACAACAACAACACCCTCACGCTAACAATTTTAAAATTTTCTCAGAGAGAAAAAAATAAAAAATAATGCTCAACTCCATCTGAATTATAAACGAAATACAGTATACAGATGGGACCAGCTTGGTGAGAAACAAACAATTCACATGTATAAAACAAATTTGTGTATCAAGGCATAGCACAGTTTCACAATAAACAGTGGGTAATAGGATTACATACTCACGATAACCAACACGTGATCCCTTTGTTGATCGACACACCGTTAATCACATAAAGAGATCAGCAAAGACGCTCATTAAAATGCAACAAACAGTCGTAGCATTAAGTCCCGTAACATCGATATACGCTATTATTATAGCATCGTTTAAATAGGGTTGAGTTGTGGTTACGTACACAAAAACAACAAACACGTAAACATGAGAGGCAGAATAAAACCTCCGTAGGACAGGATATCAAAATCACATAATAATACTTGATATAACAAGAGATTACCTTCTTGGTAGGACCAAAGAATTGAATGGATGAAGGTGAGAAACTACCAAAGTCCGAACAAAACATACAACAACAACATGGAACATTGACGGACTGCTTATAAAGACTCGGATTTCCCCAGCGGAGAAAAACGAACCTCCCGCGTCAAACGAGGGTAGTACTCACAATCCTGGTAATTTATACAACAATTCAATGGATAAAATCATGAATCAACGAAACAAAAACCTGTTCGTTTAAAGTACATCACAATAGGCTCCATACTGACCGAACAAAACGGAATGTTGGGGCCAATAAAAGCCCACCTCAAACACACCGGGTCGCAACTCAAAGTTTGTGTGGAGACGCAATATTGAATACACACTGGCCTAATGCAGGACTGTGTTATTTGTTAAACATGAGATTTCATAAAGACTTTTAGAAAAACATCGTCAGACGATCATTTGAAGAGAATTTAAAATCTCCGCCAAAAACCAAATATTTAGCGACGTACGTCCGAAGACACTAAACACGTGGCCGACTCAAACGAGTCCAACATTCGCCCCAACAAATAGATCGGGCACGGAATTAAATAAACTATGTCCAGATTTAACCGACAACGGAGAAATAGACACACGACGTTGTTTATTAGCTTTCTTCTTTTAGAAGAAAACATGTGGTACCGATAGACAGAGGCGAAATAACATGTGGCAAAGAATTCTTTTATCTGACGAAGACAATGGAATGCACCGGAAAGACCGACTTGGTCTTTGTCAAGCCGAACAAAGGAACGGGTTTGGGATCGACCCTAGACAATGAAGCTCCGGTACGGGTTAAACTGTCTAACAACCTAGAAATATCTTCGTGTAGAATAGTCCCGCTTGGCTAAATATATACCGACGCGGGCGAAACTGGATCTTGACCCACTACATTTCATATCCCAAAGAAAATTCTAAAACCCGTCTGTAGCATGTAAAAGATAAGCACGACGAGCTTGGGCATAATTCTTCCAAGTCGTCGCCCCATAATACACATTCCGCGCACGTGGACACACGACAACACAATTCTTTACAAGAAAACACAAGCCGTGTGGGAGTCCAATGGGGACAAATTTTGCCCGCACGTACGACAAGGAATAGAAGTCGGAACCTCAGACATAATACAATAAGTAAGTTCCGAATAAACAACACAAGTCACACTTGATAAAGGATACACCAGCGAAACACTAATGTTGTAAATTGAATCTGAACACTTCCCTAGATGTGCACTGCTCGAGAGCAAACAGGAGAAAGAGGATTGGAATGAGGCTTGCAGTGACCTTTATAGTAACCACGCTGGATTGAATGGGAGAGCTCTCCTAGGGGCGGATAACTCTCTCTCCTAGGGGAGATAATTTTTAGTTTTACTTCCGTTTTCTACGTTTGATTGTGCATTTAAATGGAGTTTAAAGGCATTAATTAAAGCAGGTTTAAGACTTAGGAATCAAATGAGAAAATTGACATGACTTTTGAATATTCTGAAAACAATTATGTCTCAAGTATTGAGTGTTTTACACAGTAGTCATATTGTACCAATTTGCCACAGGTACAAGTTATACAACCTGAAAATTAGAAAAAAGTAATATGCTATGCCCCAATTTTTATATCATTTTCTGATATAGGATGGACTTCCTGAGCTATACAAAAAATATGAGAAGAATGCCATGACTTTGCATCTAAACCAGGGAGCCACCTTAGATCGGTCTAGCGATCGAACCAGCGCACGAAATGTGCCAAAGTTGTATGCCATTGAACAAGTACATCCTATAGCTTATGTCGACGTGTCATTATCACTTCCTGTGCCGCTAGAAGACAAGGAAAAACGCATGGATTTACCATAGGGCGATGTCATGGAGTAATGTCAGCACAGGTACGTTATGTATTGACACCCTGCTTGAAAAAAACAGACCAATTTATGCGGTGATTGAAGAGATGACTGGCCAAAACTGCCTGTTCAGTGTCATTTCCACTGACAATTTCTGGCCACGATCTTGTCCAACTAAAGAAAATTTAGCGTAACATCGGACTTCATCTGGGTGTACAGTGATAATTAGTACCAGTTGTTGGGATAATGACACGTCGACATAAGCTATAGGATGTCCTCGTTCAATGGTATACAACTTTGGTGCATTTCGTGCGCTGGTTCGATCGCTAGACCGATTTAAAAGAAGGTGGTGTTTTCTCTCAGCGTCATTTTCGAGGCCATGTTATTAACCTGGTCTATGTATAGGGTATGTACTATATAGTGTAATTTTCCATGCTTGGCAAACACGGACTCGCGCTTTAAAATATGACCATGTATGAGTATTATAGTAAGCTATATAATAATTTAGTGTTTCCAAGATGTTCAAAAAAAATAAAAATTTTAAAATTAAAAAAAATTAAAATTTTAAAATTTAATTTTAAATTTTCAAAAAAATCTCTGACAAAACAGTGCTACTTAGCCCTGTGATGCAAATGACCCCAATCGATAGATCAGGTAGGGAAAAATTGTTGAGGCTCCAAAGCAGAAAGTTGTTGGGAGTATCACCTCTCAAGTCTTTGTCGTTTTGGAGATACAAGGGTGGCGGAAAGAGATACGAAGATGATGGGATTAGGGTAAATTCAATCGGTCGTTGATGTTTGCAATCGCTGTTTGCCAAACTCGATAAAAAAAAAGGAGACAGAAAGTGAGATGGGGTTGTTTTATTGTCGTGCGACGCCATACGGTACATGCATCGTAGTGGTCCGGGACTACATGTGATTAAATGCAGTAGAGGCAGAGTGAGCATGGCATAGTGATCAGGTGATTGAATGAAGACATGAAAACTTGACCCATCACCAGCTGAGCTGCATATATCGGGGTACCGACATTATCCCCCAGCGACAGTTTCCCCCGTGACATTTTCCCCAGCGACATTTTCCCCCACGACATTTTCCCCAGGCGACATTTTCCCCCAGCGACATTTTCCCCACCCTAACATTACGTGCTCTAATAATTACGATCTGCCAACAATCGCAGTCGCGGTCATTTCCTCACCTTGAATTTTTTTTTTACGTTTGCACGTAGGACAGTTCTAGGAATTTAAGGGAGATTACTTTTTAGTTAAACATCGGCAGATGTATGCAAACGTAGGCATAATAAATAAGAATAGATTATCAATATCAAACACATCTTTAACGAAATGAACAAGATTGAATTTTCAGGTGTATTTTTTATTAGACAATTGGGCAAATGAAACAATAGTTCTGGAAGACTTATCATGGGATTACGGATTAATCAACGAGCAGGAGCAGTAAGATGAGTGAAACAATGATAGGCTAGATGACTTACCATAGGATTACGGATTAATCGGTCGGTAGGGCTACATAACACCGTGCCAAGAAATAAATAACAGCAAAACAGAACATAAGAGCGTGATATTGATAATCCATTCTTATTTATTTTGCCTGAAAAGAAGGCACGTTTGCATACATCTGCCGATGTTTAACTAAAAAGTAATCTCCCTTGAATTCCTAGAACTCTGCTACGTGGAAACGTAAAAAAAAATTCAAGGTGAGGAAATGACCGCGACTGCGATTGTCGGCAGATCGTAATTATTACAGCACGTAATATTAGGGTGGGGAAAATGTCGCTGGGGGAAAATGTCGCCTGGGGAAAATGTCGGTGGGGAAAATGTCGCGGGGGAAACTGTCGCTGGGCTGGGGGATAATGTCATGGACTCGTGTCAAGAAATATGTTATGACGGATGGACAGACAGGCGACACCGACATTATCATTCAGAGTCCATGCAGAGACCCTATAATAAATTTATTATAGGATCTCTGGTCCATGGTACGAGGTAAATGTGAAATTCTCGAAATAACCCCCGCAGAGCCATAGAGATGCCAGTTTCCAACACCACAGACTGTCACCAACTTCATTCTCCATTGAAGAGAATTAGCCTACCTAGAGACTGAATGTAACGATCAGAATCTATCATGTCGTATCTGGGATCTAATGGGACAGGAGACAGAGAGGGAAGTGGCTTCCATGGATCGTTGTTTGTTTTAAAACCGTTGTGTTCGTCTCCATGTGACATTTCTTCGTCAGCCATTCTGAAACCGGAACAAGGAAGTGATCGACGCGCATACGCATGTGCACGCCTTCGCTATTTATGGCAGTGACACTTGACAACACCGATACACGTGGTTACGTATGACAGCTTCCTGAACCACTGACGGTACTGCCCACAACCGAGTTGATTCCATCAGTCCACTTGTAGATTTGTGAGTATTGGTCGATTCTTGAGGATTCTCATCTTCGTATATCCAAGCCGAACACTACACGTGACGTTAGTGTAGGATTTAACTTGAAAATTATGTGAAGATGGAAGATTCTCAGCATCAGTGCTTTAAAGTTTTCAGTTGGTTCTTTCTATTTCTGAGATACTACGGAGCCTATGCTGTACCCCTACCCTTTTTGTTTAGTGTTTGACAGATGATCTAGCATATTATCCAAAATACTTGACCACATTACCATCTAAACAGTTCATGGACATATTTTATTCCGGTATTCAATGGAGTGCTGTCCAACAAAGGGAAATAACAGAACCCTAACAGAACACCCAATGCACCACACGTGTGTACGCTTCTTGACACGGCTGTGGAAAAATAAACGGCATGCCATTTTTAAATATCAATTCGTTCTATTTTCTTGTAAATGATAGAAACAGTTTTTATAGTATTTTGTGGTCAAATGTGTTTTATTTTGTACCTGCCGTAACATATGTCACTTTCGCGGAACTTGAGAGACATTGACTTAAGCCTTGATTTGAGGCTGATTACATCTTTAAATTGAGGCCTGCTTGGTGTCACATGTACTAAGATAAGCACTACTATATCATACCGACTTACAGTGTATGGAAATCAAATGATGGAAGTTTCTTTTCTTGCATTGCAGCAATTCACTAACTTGGGTTGATCTGATGTGTGTGATGGATTGGTTGAAATCGATGGTGACAAAATGGCCCAGCTATCCTGCAACCAAGTCTACAACAGAGGATAAATGCGAACGTATTCCGAATGGATGGCTGTCAGAATTCTGGATCAATTGTATGTCAATCACCATTACATCAAAGCAACTGAAAGATGCTCAATCACTGGATTTGATCTTCTCCAACTCCAGCACTTCTAGACATCGAGTAGGTCGTCTCAAAATCACGGAGACCGATATCCGAGAAGTTCCGGTTAAGATAGCCTACTTCTCCAACTTGACCTCTTTGAACTTGAGTTGCAATAAGATCGTTGACCTACCCTGGTCCATTGTGTATTTGAGAAAATTGGAAATTCTGGACCTCGCTCATAATGAACTGACACTCATCCCAAAAATAGTCGGCCATCTGACATCTCTACGGACGTTAAGACTGAATAATAACAGACTGACAGCTCTGCCCACATCTTTACTCAAACTGACCAGGTTAAGAGAAATAACGGTCGCAGAAAATCCCTTGGGATCCCCAAACATTGATATTTGCTTACAAGGGCCTCAGGCAATATTTCAAGCCCTGTCAAAGCGAGAAGGCAGAGTAGACTTGTGGAATAGCTGGATGCCTTGGGTCTCCACAGCAGATAATGATAACTCGGAGTCGGGAAGTCGGATCATGATGCCAACCCTGATGGAACTATGCGTCACATGTGTCATCGCCTATGATGTGGACTTCGTGACAGCCACATACATCCCACCGAGGTTCAAGAATGAGCTTACAGAGCATAAGCAGTTTAAAGAATCACAAATATGTGTGGCTAAATGTGGTCGGTGTAAAAATTTCTTTTCTAACAAATGCTCATTTGACACTCACATGTGCTGAACTATGTTCGTAAGGTTACCAGTTCGTTGAAGTTGAAAGAGCATTCTGATCTTCTGATACTGGAAAGTGAAACATTATTGCAGTGAGTGTTTCTTTCCAATATGCAATTAAGGCAGTACAAATCGGATGCAACATTGTTGTCAGGAAATACCACATTGATCATCACCTTGCACCGGGCATGGTCTCGTACTATAATGTAGGATATAGTATCTCGACCCGCACTGGTAGGATATTGGCATTCATGTTGAAAGCACAGTACCACACCGAAACTCCGAGCAGCACATGTCAGCTGTAGGACTTCCGTTGCTTTGAAGATCAGCTTGAGATGCAAAAGCAGGCAGAAGAATCACCTCAGATTTCGACGAGATCTTTCAGGTGAAGAATCAAGGGAATTATTGAATTCATTCAGATATATATTTTATCTCCTGATAAGGGGAAAATACAAGAAATATATGAGCGGACATGCATCCTATAGTCTGTACTGTGGCATACGTCCGGCGGGTCACGGTTTACAGCTGAGAGCTGTGAAATCCTTACACCATTAATGCACGAGGTCATAGGACTGACGGAATAGGCCGAGCATTCACGAATGCCTTATTTGCAGTGTGTTACTTCCAACAAACAAATAATAGTACGTACTACATCTTAATGTACCCAGAACTGTCTTGCAGACTAATTTTTGTGAACAAGAACTATAATGAACACATGTTACGTACTCTGTCATACCAGTATACTAGTACGTATATATATTGTGGTTTCTATATTTTTCTATAAATATACGAATTGCCTCGTCGGAAGGATTAACTTCCAGCTGAGAATGTGATAAACAGCCTCCGTGTATATGTAACTTTATTATGGAAAAAGATAAATGTAATATAGAGCTGGCTGTAGCAACGTCGTTTCATGCTATTCCACAGAACTGGACATTCCCTCATTATCACAGCTTTAACCTGTTACTGTTGGTGTAATACTCTCTGCAGTAAAACCTGACACACAGGAGCGTTGTCTTGCATGAATTATATCTTATGAAATAATATGGAAGTGAAGACACACCTATTCAACTGTGATATCATGAGACCTCTCTGCAACTTTTGGTAACAGATAATGTTGACAGGCCGACTGACGTGTGCTCGCAAGGTGTGTCCCTTTTCCTGGGTTTATCTGACCGTATATCTTTGAGTTCACACAGTATACATAAAGTATGAAATTATTTTTGAGAGAGGAAAACTGAAATGGTCATCTGTGGGATTCAAACTCATGAACTCGGCTCAATGCACCTATGCTTTGACTGGCGTATTTCATCCATGGATTGTCTCTTCAAAATGTATGAAGACATCCATTTTATCTCACATACGTTTTAATTCATGAACAGCTTATACTGTGATAACATGTACCCAAAGAGTAACAAAGCATACCTTTTTTTACAATAAATTTATCTCAATATTGGATAAAAAATTTTATATACAAAATAATATACATCCAACTTTTAGTAAAATTCAGCAGTCTCTTGTGTTTTCTTATGTACAAAGGTTCTGTTGGTCCTCATAGCCACCATTTATGTAGCATCATTTCACGTATCCAATAAATAAATAAATAGTACTTTCTAACATTACCAGTAGGTCATGTCAGAAAAGTATGGAGTTTAGTCTTTAGCAATCCAGTCACGGGTTATTGGTGATGAACAGTAGTATGTTGTCTCGTACAAACAATACACGCCATATACACCTTTGTTGTAATGATACAAGTACACAGATTTAAGAGATGATAGATTTCTCTTGGCAAGGCACTTGAACTAACTTTCAAACAGATCTCCATGATCTGCTGCGAGAGGTGAAAAGCAAAGGTTTTTCGATTCTCATATTGATATATTGTATTGGTTGTATAATGATAAAAATATCGGTGAATCTACTTTGCTTGGTTTAATTTGAAGTATTTTGTCTTGTGGAGCCTTCTAAAAATTTGATACCCCAAGCCCAGCTGAGTTCTGATTTGCAAACTGTCATCACTTATCCTTCCTTGACTGTGGTGACCAGCCTCCTGAGGAGTGAACGTTATAACTATTGACGTCCATTCACGTGGTCTGATGTGACGTCACAAACCAGCGTCAAACAAGAACAGACAAGCACTACGGATTTCATTCCTGATACCAACTTTGAAGCACTTTTTAAAAGCTTCTAGGAGACAAAATACTCCAAATAAAAGCAACCGAAGTAGATAGGTTGATAGTTCCATCATTATTTAACTCATGAAGAACATAAAAATGAGAATCTAAAGCATTTTGTACGGAGTACTCACAATCTTAATAAGTTGGAATCCTATTATAATGCTCCCCATTTGAATATGTCCATATCTTATACAGTGGCATATTCCAAGGAGGGCATCACAGGCATTTCGATTTACTGAGATCAGAGTGCTCACAGCTGCCAATTATTTGACACTGTTTAAAGGGTATCTTCAATGCTCAGCTAATGTTTTCAGATGTCACATCTTGTGACAGCCATGTGTTTTGAGTCTTGTCTTCAACACGTTAAGTAGACAACATTTCATCCCAAAGGGACATCGCATGCTTCCAAAATAAAGCTGGCTCCCCCTCAATGATTGCAGGAAGGCAGGTTTCTCGATCAGGTTTCAGTCATGTCCTGTTCAAATTTGTCTGCAGGTAATTTGCTTTCCGGAACAAACTTGGCGATCCCCTTAATTCCTGGTCACTCGTCATCATCATCATGAGCCTCGGTTGTCGCTTGTGAGATGGCTGTTTGTTGACGACTCGCTCGTTCTGTGAAAAAAAATAGAACAAGAGTTCAGTGAACACCAATGCCCCCCGCCTCGCCAGCCAACTCTCTCACATACAAATTTGCATAAACATGTGTAGTCCAACTCTGGATATTTGTGTAAAAAATCAAATCAGTAAACATCAAAAGTTAACGGGACTATCAACTCGTTGGAGGAAACATCCCTACAAAAGTCGAGATCCATTTAGGCTGTAAATCACCCCAACTGGGAGAAATTATGGGCAAAGTCCAGACTACCTGTAATTAGGCAGAAAATGTATCTAGGACCACGAATAGTTAATCATATCACTGACTCATCGGTAAGAACATCCCTACAAAGTTTCAGATTCCTAGTTTTAACAGTTCAGGCTGTATTCCGTTTAAGAGATCACCCCAGCAATGCGCAAAGTATGACGAAGTCCAGATTGCTGGTAATCAGGCAAAACATTTATGACCACCAAAAGTTATCAGATCAACGACTCATTGGTGAGAACAACCATGAAAAGTTAAAGATCCATAGCTAAATCATTTAGGAAGTATTCAGCTCACGAGACCACCCCAGATGGGAGAAATGGGCAAAAAATTGTCAAATTGCTGGTAAATAGGTAAAAAGTTAATTGATAACCACTAAAACTTAATCAGAACATCAATTCAATGGTAAGAACATCCCCACAAAATTTCAAATTGATAGCTAAATGGTTTAGGCTGTATTCTGATCAGGCGATCCATGGATGGACATGACAGATATACAATAACTACGGCAGAGTTCATCAAATTGAAAGATTAAAATATGCTCTACAAAGATCCAAGCACTCTGCACCTCATACACCCTTTTCAGTACAATCAGGTTGTCCAATGATGGAGGAAATGGTGGAGTGGTCCCATGTATAGACAAGGGTTGGACTTGGCACATAGATTCATATCACAAAATATAGTTCACTCATTATCAATATGAATACCACTATATAGTATTCTTCAGAGAGAGCTTTGAATATATTTGCAGGGCTTCATGCAAGTTGGGATTGCATTTCACTCGCTTACACCTACAGGTGGCACCACGGTCCACCTGGTGGCAAAATCCAAAATTCATTCCCGGGTAATAAGAACAGCTCATCTGATACTTCTCAAATATTTCGCAAAAGTATATACCAGACTAGTATGTTTTATAATGTTCAGCCTGAAGAGTTCATGAAAAGTGAAGACTCACCTGTGGGTGGAGATTTGTTTGAGCCGGCACCCTCCTCTCCCCTAGGGGACGAACACATATAAGGAATTAGATAACATAGTGACCTATGTAGTGCAAGAATTAATGTCTGTACAGAGATAGTCTTTTCAATTCAACTTAAAGAACCTTTTGTTCGGCCATCAAGGTATTTCACCAGAAATGTATTCCTTTGAATCTCTGTGTGCTATGTGGCAGTCACACACAACATTGGTGTCCACTGCTACTTCATACTGCATGTGTGTGACACACACCATATCTAGTGTCCCACTTTGTGCTCTGACACATGGAGTATCTGATGTCCTACTTTGTACTATGTGCCACACGACATATCCGGTGTTCCAGTTCGTGCTATGGCAGACGGCATATCTGATGTCCTAATTTGTACTATGAGACATACAACATATCCGGGGTCCCAGTTCATGCTATGACACAGGCGTATCTGATGTCCTAGTTTGTGGTGTGTAACACACGACGTCTTGTTTCCCACAAATGACACATGACATATCTGGAATCCCAGTTTGTACTATGACACATGGCATATCTGATGTCCCAGATTTTGCTGTGTGGCATACAACATATCTGGTTCACTAGTTCGTGCTATGTGGGACATGGCATATCTTCTTTCTTAGTTTGTGCTGCAAGGCACATAACATATCTGCTTGTGTTGTGATGCACACTATTTTAGGTGTTCCAGTTTGTGCCCTGACAGGTGTCCTTGTTTGTGTGACACATTATATCTAGTGTCCTAGTTTGTGCTGTGTGGCACATGTCATATCTGGTGTCCTAGTTATATCTTGTATGTCAGTTTGTGCCAAGACATCTGGTGTCCTAGTCTTGCTGTGACACATGAAAGATCTGGTGTCCAATTTGTGCCCCTCATGTTCTAGTTAAGCCCCGTTCTCATGCACACAATTTACTCACCTGTGTAAAAATACACATGTGTATATTTACACATGTGCAAATATACTTTTGCACCTGCTCTTGACCAGATGCAAATAAACTCAAAGTGCAAATATACATACATGTGTATTTCCGTTCACATGACAAGAAATACACATGTGTATTTTTTTACATAGGGTGCAAATTTGCATACGTGAGTAAAAGTGTGCATGTGAACGGGGCTTTAATGTGTGTATAAGGCATAATATATCTGGTGTCTTAGTCTGTGCTGTGAGACATGATCAGGCTGGTGTCCAAGGTTGGAAATTACTGGTTACACACAAATATTGAGGTAATACTTTGTGCTGCTACTTTCACACATGCAGACTGTGATATCATATTTTGTGCCATATTGAACACAAAGATATGACTGTGTGTGATGCGACCACTTTTCCCAATGACTAATTATCAATGTACATACTGTTTATCACCCGTATCATCCCCATCATGCTCCTCATCATCATTTTCTGCCCCAAGTGGTGTCAGGGTGATAGAGTTGAACATATTCAGAGGTTCACCTAATATCCCAATTCTGCAAACAGAAAACACAACTGATAAATATCCATAAACTGGGGAATACCTACAAATTACTCAACAAGTCGCCTTTTACATCTTCACAACTTGTTGAAGATCAGGTCACCAGGACAAGAAGCTAGATATAATTGCACAAGTTAATTTGATGATAAACTATGACATTGCCTGTTCAAGTGAAAATTGTTTATTACTGTAACTTGATAATACATTTTTTTATGTAATAATAACTGCCACCATCACAAAAATGTGATTTCTTTAATGTGGGATGACCTCTTAATCAGTCTCGTCCGATTGAACCTGTACAAGTACACTGGACTTGTGGATGAGTAGTGACCGCAGGGTTCATACACTTACAGCAGGAAAAAACACCAGGAGTTTTCCAGGACTTTCCAGGTCAATAACTTTAATTTTCCAGGAGTCTTCAGTACAACAACTCGCCACAAAAATGAGCAAATTAACGAAGGAATAAATTTTCACAGTAACACATGGCATCAGCTCACCAGTTCTCCCAGAAGAAAGTGTAGTTCTTCTAGGAGTTTAACTTTATTTTTAAACACTTTCCAGGTAGGCAATTATTTCCTGGGGTTTTAAGGACTTTCCAGGAGGTGTACAAACCCTGAGGAACATATTAGAACAGGTCTCTTACTTAAACTGTCTTCTGTCAATGGTTAGTCCTTGTAATATCTCCTCTTCTGTCTCCTCTAACTCTGTTTCAACATCCAATGAACTGGTGAAGTGAGAAAAATAGGACAGCAGTTAATGAACAGTAAATTATCACAGATAATTGAGGATGGCAATCTTAATATATTAAAATCTCATTTCGAAAGTTAGTTTCTGTTGTAATATAGGAGCTTATGCAGCTGGCGTGGAAGTCATATCCAGTGACACTGTCTCACTAAGTATAAAATGCTTTGAGCGGTTTCCCCACTAATGGTTTTGACAGCTCTGTGATACCAAACATGACTTCGATGAGGGTTGTGCAAGACTCAACAGTGACAGAACAAACAAGAAGCTAAAAAACATTTTAATTTTTTTCAGATTGAAGAGGTAAACTACTAGCTTCAATGTCCCCAGGAAGAGAAGAGAGGAACATGCATGTGTAACAAACAATAATCTGACTGAACAAAAACTATCCACCTCAGAAGACATTTTCACTTTGACCACTCAATGTTTTTACCCTTTGTGAACATGTCAGAAGTGCCGTATTTCCTTCACTAGGGGGCGAGGCTGGGGCACATGGTCTCTCGGAGAATCCGAGATCAAGTATCAAGGGAACTAGCTCTTTGCAGGAAATTATACATGTATAATTGTTATTCCTGTTACATGTATCAACAAATATCTCTATCCAACTGGATTCAAATAACCAGCATCATTCACGGGGCAAGATAGCCCTAATCTGACCTAATCTATGATGGAGTGAGTGAATATGATTTAACGTCGCTTTCAACTACATTTCAGTCTTATCACAACGTTGGGTCCTATTCCTTTTCACACCCGGGAACCACACGGGTAGGGGTCCTATTGTTTTTCACACCCGGGAACCCCCCAGGTGCCTCAGTTAGTCGCCTCTTACGACAAGCTCTCCGAGGAGCTGAGGCCTATTCTTACCATGACCTGCGGTGTGCACGACGACATCCCAGGTCAATCCCCGGAAGCCCCACGGGACTAATCTATGATGGAGTGCTGATATAGATGCAAACAGGGGGTTACTTACTTGTTTGAGATTGGTCGATGTCTTCTGAACAGCCAGTGAGCCTCTTCTTTAGGTGAAGGTAATATGGACACAATTGCTGGAGAACGCTGGCTGGAAGAAACAATAAAACACAGTGTATTTCACTCTATTTGGTAACTATATTTTTGGAGTCCTCCATAATAAGATAAGAAATCTACCATAGAGGTCCATGCACGTGTCCACGGCCAGCAGCGTCAGTTATGGTGGATGCCATAACTGGTGCTGCTGCTGCTGCGGGGAACCGCTATGGTCAATTTTTTGTTGGTCAATGATATCCAATATCATTGATATAGAGTATGATTTTGAAAATAGAGATATCTCTGATGAGCCATGCATCCCACAGTGGTCATTTATATATTTTTCAGGTGTCGGCAGTGAAGTTGGTGAGATGAAATGAAGTTGGGAACAAGACAGAATTGTTGAAAATAATTTTCAGGTGGAATGTTAAGCTGCAGATAATGATACAAAGAAAAGTCTGCAATTTTGTTAGTTAGTAGTGTGAATGAGGTCGATCAGTTCAATCACTCTCGAGTTATTACCGTGAAAAGATCCAAACGTTTAAAATTCAAGATGGCTGACAGTGACCATCTTGGATCACACAGGCAACTGAAAAGCAATCCCAACCGCCCTTTCACCCTTTCTCCAAGTTTGAAATCGATCAGCTCAATAGTTCTTCAGTTATTGGCCAGACAAGAAATGTGTAACGGACTAAAGGAATTACTACCTGGTGTTTTTAAGTCTCCCCCCCCCCCCCCATATTATGTGATGGAGGACAAAATAAAACTTTATTAGAAACACAGATTGATGCTATTTAATATGAAGCCCAAAAGAGAAAGAAATATTATGAACAGTTGCTCATCTGAAAGTTGAACTTTGCACACTTACTTGATTATTGATTTTATTGCTGGTCTTTTCCTGAAAAGGACAAGACAAACATGAGTGAGTCATACGACATAGAGACTGAAGTGGTATGTATGTTGTCACAGGCTGTATTTTTGAAGAATAGTCTATTATTCTCAAGCCTCGGTTGATAACACAGCGCTAACATTAAATTACAGTTTCTCTGTTTTCAGTGATCAGAGGCATATGTTCAGTATATTGAACAGTCCATGATCATTTGTCTGCATCTCTGTGTAGTTAAGGATGTCCGCTGATGGTTTGACTTTGGCAGCCATTTTGCCTGTTTTTCTATTGGGTTACCTCCCTGCCCTAGGTTAAGAGATGGGGATTTTCTTTAAAAGCCTTCTAGCCGAGAATTTTGCATCCAATTTGCTAAATTTTGATAGACATTGTGATTATCTGCAAACAGTTAGAATATAAGAAAAACTTAAATACTATTTATATGAATTTTTCATGAATATGCTTCAAAACTAGGGCTATTCCCTATGCTTTCTGGGTTATCAAATTGAGCCTGGGTCAGTCCACTTAACGTTGCCTACAGCTAAAAAATGCACACCAACCTATATTTTTTTCTTTGTTTTCCTCATATTACACAATTATGAATGCAACAACACACATTATTCAAAAAGTTAATTACTTTGATTTACCACCAGCGGACATCCTTAAATGGCTGATTTAAATAATAATGATTGATATGACAACCTATCGCCTTGTCCCCAAGTTCCAAGATTTATGGCAAACTCCACTCGGCCATCTCCGTATTATTCCATGTCCAATTGAGAACATAATCCACAGGGGCTTCACTGAATTTTCCGCAGTGCTCATAGCCTTCAGCATTTATGTGCAAGCTATTTATGTGACTGACAAAGTTCAATACAATTTTACTAGTAGTATATCATATAGTTCTCATAGTGATTCAGTTTATATCATCTAGTTCTCATAGTGATTCAGTTTATATCATATAGTTCTCTTAGCGATTCAGTTTATATCATATAGTTCTCATACTGATTCTGTTGATATCTTATAGTTCTCATAGTGATTCAGTTTATATCTTATAGTTCTCTGATTTTGTTTATATCATACAGTTCTCATAGTGATTCAGCTTATATCATCTACTTCTCATAGCGATTCAGTTTATATCATATAGTTCTCATACTGATTCTGTTGAAATCTTATAGTTCTCATAGTGATTCAGTTTATATCATATAGTTCTCATAGTGATTCAGTTTATATCATCTAGTTCTCATAGTGATTCAGTTTATATCATATAGTTCTCATACTGATTCTGTTGAAATCTTATAGTTCTCATAGCGATTCAGTTTATATCATATAGTTCTCATACTGATTCTGTTGATATCTTATAGTTCTCAGTGATTCAGTTTACATCATACAGTTCTCATAGTGATTCGGTTTATATCATACAGTTCTCATAGTGATTCAGTTTATATCATATAGTTCTCATAGTGATTCAGTTTATATCATATAGTTCTCATAGTGATTCAGTTTATATCATATAGTTCTCATAGTGATTCAGTTTATATCATATAGTTCTCATAGTGATTCAGTTTATATCATCTAGTTCTCATAGTGATTCAGTTTATATCATATAGTTCTCATAGTGATTCAGTTTATATCATATAGTTCTCATACTGATTCTGTTGAAATCTTATAGTTCTCATAGCGATTCAGTTTATATCATATAGTTCTCATACTGATTCTGTTGATATCTTATATTTCTCAGTGATTCAGTTTACATCATACAGTTCTCATAGTGATTCAGTTTATATCATATAGTTCTCATACTGATTCTGTTGATATCTTATATTTCTCAGTGATTCAGTCTACATCATAGAGTTCTCATAGTGATTCAGTTTATATCATATAGTTCTCATACTGATTCTGTTGAAATCTTATAGTTCTCATAGTGATTCAGTTTATATCATACAGTTCTCATAGTGATTCAGTTTATATCATATAGTTCTCATAGTGATTCAGTTCCACTGGGTACTGGCTATGCTATCAAACTGACCCATGTAATCGTCTGTATTCTGCTGCTGTCAACTTTTTAGCTTCTGGTTCTTTGTTCTCATCTTGACTAGGATCGTCTGTTTGTGCTCCACCCGCTGGCTGTGCTGTCTGTTTGGGTTCTGTAAACATGGGATTAACAGTCTTGTCTTAAAGGTGAACTGTAAAGCTTTTCAATTTTTTCTAAAATGTTGCTTACATACCTATTGTGTTATGTGATATAACAATTTTGGAGCGAATATATTTTGCTAAATTGTACTAATAACAATATTGAAGTTATCCCGTTATAAATCTGTATTGAAAAATTACACTGCTTGTCTCTCTTTGCTTGTAGAACATTATGACATTACAAAGGTCTCCTTCATTGAAGTTTGAGTTAATGTATCAATTTAAATGATGTCATGCAACGTCGGATGAATGAGCGAGGACCACTACAATGTCATTACATTACAAAAACAATGGGAGGCAATCGATGACATTTTGGAAAGTTGTGGCTCCCGTTTTCTGGTGGTATAAGTTTTGACTTATCGTACAATCGGAAGAAGAAAATAATCCACAAAACTATTACCACACATAAACAACTATAATTACAAAGGCCTTGATTTCTAACATTTTAGCAGAACATCGGAAAGCTTTGCAGTTCACCTTTAATTAAGGACCTTACGGAAGACTAGCCTTGGGGATAATTAAGCCATCCAGAATAAATAAAGTTATTATTATTATTAAATATGTGCGAATTCAGAAGGCAGATATCAGAATGTAAAGTTTTTATTTGTAATATCAATGCAAGAGACAAAAACCACAATATGAGTAGGTTGTGATATTCCGAAGAACTGGAGAAAAGAAATGAGGTGTCATTTAAACAAAGTGTTGGGCAAATACTGTAGTGACAGACAAGATGGAAACCTGAAAAATTTGACAAACACAATGATGCCCATTTTACCCTGATTACTGTGTGGAATGTGCTCTTGCTCTAGAATTCCTTGTATGAAATATGACAAGAATATATTAATGATAAAATGATGGACTAGTTAAATCTAAAGGTCATCCAGTGGTAGCACAAAATCTAACTTCGAGGGTGCACCAGAAGCCATTAATCGACATGTAAGGAATGACTGAGTTGGTCAAATGTTGAAAAGAATATGTCAGATGAACCGGAGTGGACAAACCTTACCTTCTGGGGCATTCTTCACTCTGATAGCTGGGTTGAATGTGTCTGATCTCAGCATTCTGAAACAAGGTAAGATCATTGTTTTTCGTGTATTCTCACTCTGACACTTGTGTCAAAGACCAGGAGCCAATCCATGGCACACCTATCATTGCTCAGGTATACCTTGTACTATGATGATATGTAATGATAGCACATGGAACTGCTGATCAACATGGGTGTTCACAATGTATATGTGTTCATTACATGGTCATTTGGGGTGAAATTTTTTATAATTCCTACATTGTGAAAGATCAGGTCAGAAATTACTGGCTCTTGTGAGAATCCCACTCACAGCTAAGGGGATACTGGCCCAACGCTCTACTGGTTCCCTAAGTCAAGAGTTTTTTTCCGGCCAGGTGTCAACCAGATCACATGGGTTTGTTTCAGAATTACTGTTTTTCAAATTGGCCTTATACCATGCCACACGTCAACCCAGACACACACTGAAGTTAACTTAGATGCCATTGGTCAGTAAATAAACAACCCTACCATTGGCTGGAATTCAGAAAATAGAGTGAAGTGGACTTTTATGCATTACAGTGTATACTAGCGAGTCACCGCGTGATCCGTGTGTGTCTGGGATAAAAACTTTAGCGAGGCTATTGCTGTCACGATAATCCAGATGTTTTGGTTGGGCTGGGTGTTTCACAATGGAATAATTCATCCCTGAAAATGACTGAAATTCTATTTTGGGAATTAACGACGGACAATCATATGAGTGGAATTCTACAATGAAAATGAAAACCATATGTTATAGTTCAAACCAGCCTATATATATAGGCATGAACATGTATGCGAAACGTGTTTTCGTTATTTTGGGATAACACTATCTTAGAATAGCACAAATTCTAGTGCTGAAAATTTGGTCGAGTCCCGTGCGGGATTCGAACCAGCGACCCCAGAATCAGGCACCTAATCACCAGCACTGTATGTCGGCGATCTAAACCACTCGGCCAACGGGCCTCCCACTAAAATAGGAGGTAGCAGACCGGTAGTCTTGAAAGCGAACATACAGTACTCCTCTGATGATCGTAATGACACAGCTCCCATAGCTGAATAGATATATATATATATTTTTTTATCATTTAGAAAGTGATCGTATAAAATGTATGCAAAATAACTGCAGAGAGAATGACATCGGGAAAATTTCTCTCTAAATTTGTATGAAACAATTTTCAGCCCTTGAGCATGTATAGCATATCTAATTGTGTAAATACAACCAAAATAAAATAAAAAATACTGTTATGATGTTGTAAGACTGAGAAAACAGGACATACCTTCCAATTTCTTTTTTAACTATTTCATATTCTCGTCTCCTGAATGTTATCCACACCACAAATGTACAAAAGGAGTAGAAAGTCTGTAAATAAAGAAAGATATGACTGATCTCCAAACTATAAAGGCAAGTCAAACAGTTAATTACATAAAGGTGTCCTAAAAAGTACAAGGATTTACTTGAAATATCAAATTTGGTACACATTTTCCAGACAATTTTCGCTGCAGGTGTTTGAACTACAGTTCAATTATAAATGTAAAACCTCACCTCGTACATGCTTCTGTCTTTATATGTGGCAGACACCCTAGAGCTGCGAGAGAGACAAAACAATATTACATGTATTAAAATAATGAAGAAAATAATGGATTATCTGCATGATTTTTTACAATTTGTCAATATTTTGTTTTAATAAATTTGATCACCCCTCATTATATGGCAGAAAATTCACTTTCTGAGATGGGATTATTTAAGGATTTACCGGAATAAATACGGTCCTCTAAAGGTCACATGCTGTGAGGAGCTCTACATTTCCCCTAATCTTCTGACATACAGCAGAGTCAAGTAATGTTCTCACAACATATATGGCTAACTTTTATTCTGTTTGTGCGAGTATTGAGTATTATTCTATATTATTCATTCAGTAGGTGTTGGTGAGAGAGATAACTTACAATCCACAGGCCATATGATGATGATCTTCCAGTCCTAGCCCTAACACCAGGATACAGTAGGACTTTCCCAGTAATTTCTGGGCCACATCTAACTTGGCACACACCTCTGCATAGGCCTGCTTGTCTGACAAACTCGGCTCTCTTAAACAACATGTAATAAAGTAAAATTCCATGTAGTTCATTTACACTCAACATTAATAGCAGATTAGTCAAATAAATGACAATTCAGCCTAACTATGCACCAGGAACTGTGGTTAAAAGGGACATGCAACTGATGGAAAGCATAAACAATACCAATAAATTAATGCTATCACTACACATATTTTTCCCAAAGAGGAAATAAAATTTGCTGTTATGTAATGGTACCGGTACCATAACAGTATCACTACTGACATCTAGGTAAACCGACCAACCTCTAATACAAATATTATCTTGAGTCCCGATACTTAAATTTAAGGTATTTTGAACTATGATAAAGCAGAACCCTGTAAAAACCGATGCTGTCATCTGGTCTCAAGCATGGTCGGTTCACGCAAGTTTCACTGTAGCCTACTATGGAGAAGAAAGAGAGGAATGTCTCACTCGCATGTGAAAATCTACGATCAGAGAGTGTGACTGTCGTCTTAGTTTGCATATTGGATATCTGGGGAGAATTATCTAGAATCTTTACTATGAAGAGTTGTGTAAATTGGTGAAGAGTGAGGAGAGCTGGTATTACATGTACATGTCCTGAGGTTTGTTCTGTAGAGTTTCCTTGTCAAAGAAATAGTGGAAATAACTGAGTAGGTGTAACAGGAAGTCATCAAACTGCTCCGTGCTGAAAATATAATAGAACAATTCATTATTGCATCCATCATATTTAGGTTCTGTATAACAATACCCTCGTTATGTATTCTAGAATTCTAGAGGCTGCAAGTATTGGGTGATCAAACTTGCTAGACTGGCCATGCAGCCCGATTGTTTGACCATTGTGTGTGGACATTCTAGTTATGTTTCAATAGTATGGGCCTGTCATGATAATCTGTAATACTTCGGGTCTGATTTATTATTTGCATTTTCATATGATCTTCTCTGTTGCACAATTCTCAAGGGAAATTATACTTAAAGGGACAGGAGGTACTTGTGGTCAAAGGCATAACAATATTCTAAACTGAATGAGCACTTGATGCAAGTGGAGACAAACATGTTCATATTTGAAATAACAAAACTTCAACCTGAAGTGTCCATCGAGACGAACAAAATACAATAATGTGACATGGTGATGACTATATCCAAATTTGACATTCCACAACAGCTTGTGTGACAGTGTGATAACATGTGGAAATCAAAAGTCCTGCTCGATGATATAACAATCCATACAAGAACATATCCAGGGAACATCCCATCTTGAATGATAACTTTGAACATACATGTATGTGAAGAAGTATTTGGCTAAATAATGAAAACTTACTGCACGCGCTCCAGGGCTGAGAGACAAATGGTAGTTAAAGGTTAGATTATTTTTCCTGCTCAACACAGATATGGAACTACACGTAACAATATAGCAACAACCAGAATTCATACTGACAATGAGAATGATATTTGATTATAATGGTTAACCTGTTTCATTAAAGTAATAGGTGTGGACACATGATCCATAAGAAGACGCATGTCATGTAACCATCTAAGATATTTGCAGCATTATGTCTCATGGCAGGACTAGGGGGTATTCATACAAGCTAAAAAAGTTCCACCATCGATTGAATCTTCGCCAGCATTTATTCGGTAATAGGACAGTGAATCATTGGAACAATCTTCCAGAAGAGGTATATTAAATGCGGGATCAGTGCTCAGTTTTAAGAAGCGGCTAGACAGACACTTCTCAGCGACAACTGATATATATTTTTACAAAACAGGCTGGTAAACTTTATAGTAGTACACCTGGATTTTATTTTCTTATACACCCAACATGGCACCATAGATAAGTCCAGAGGAGGCACAAGTTCCCTGAGAACTTCGACCTCAATTCTGAGGTATCAAGGTATCAAGGTAAGATAAATTCTTATTGCTTAACTGTACTCAATATTATACTGAATGGAATACCTACTGGAAGAGGCCTTCAAATGGACCAGATATTCGTTCAACTTCCGACAGCATTTCTAAGGCAACAGCTGTGAAGAAAATAAAACATTTAATTACTGGTAAACTATGGTAATGTATTTATTTATTTTATAAATAACCTGACCGATTTAAGACTATCAAATTTGCTGGTATCCGTTTTGTCTGAATCAGTAGATTTTGTACTTTTATACCACTTTCCGTGATGAATTGCACAATAATGAAAACATTAAGAAAAATCAAGAAGACGGATGTCTTTGAATGTATCAGCACAAATTGGCTTTTTCAGAAAAGCTGAAAAATCTCAGACTCTGAATTATTGGAGAAACAACAAGATGGTCGAACTAGGCAGACGGCCGTCACAGTCACACCGTAAAAAAAAGACTAGCGAAAGGGCAGGACTTACATTTGATATCGTCTAATGTGACTGTAGTATGGTCTGATGTCTGTTTAATCTGAGGCCTTGGAGACTTGGCGTGACTCATACCCTGACCTTTGCCACGACCCATGCCATATGACCGATTTCCAACACTGGATGCAACTCTGAAAAAGACAAAAAGAAACTAGAGCCTATGGGCTTTAATGAGATCTGGTAGCTGGGTTATTGGGGGATAAGTTTGTAATGAAATAAATGCACAATAATATATTTCAAGTTAGGCACAGGTGGCACCATGCACGAATGTATGTGGCTAAAACGCAATCACAAGTTACATCCTGTGACAAGGTAATATGAAGGGCCGTTCGCGCCATAAATGCATCCTTTAAAGATGTAATCAACCTCAAAATGGATCGATTTTGTAAATTCTCCTCTGTGCGTTTTTTCAGCCAGGAAGATTACCAAAGCATCATATGTATTATATTTGATGATAGTGGGATCGTCATATACAACGAATGCAAGAATATCTTTTCAGAGAAATTTGTAACTCTGCCCGCTTCGACGCCTTGTCTGTCTCGCCATTGACTGTGTGTTGTACGCGGAGAGGAAAATGACGTCACTGCGTGACGTATGAGTGACGGAGGGACGCTCACGAATTTGAATGCTGCACAGCTGCAGCCATGGGATAACGTCATGGCTCGTGCCTACAGTTCGGTAATGTCGCACAGCATACGTTGGTAGAATGCATCATACGTTTATACGCTTGTTGACAGGGCCGTGGAAAAATAAACGGCATGCCATGCCGTTTATTTTTAAAGATCAATTCCTTCTATTTTCTCGTGAATGGTAGAAACAAGTTTAGTTTTTTGTGGTCAAATGTGTTTCATTTTGTACCTGTTGTAACATATGTCACTTTCGCTGAGTTTGAGAGACATTGATTTCAGCCCAGATTTGAGGCTGATTACATCTTTAAACGTTTTAACTTCTTGAACGTTTAAAAATTGTAAAGCTTTAAAAAGTTTAAACCTTTAAACTTGAACCAACCAATCAGATGTTATGAACTGACATTTTCCTGTTAAAAAGCAAACGTTTCCAGTTGTAAATTCGCGACTTCAGATGTTTCCCGTCAAAAGAAAAATTTGGTCTTTTAAAGGTTTCCAGTTAAAAGGTTAACGTTTCCGGTTGTGACCGTCCAATCAGATTTTTTATTTGGGCCACATGTGTTCCAACATCTACACCAACACGTGCAAATCTCCACTGGCAAACTTTTCCGGTATGTAGTGTATTTTAACCAATGAAAACCGTTCTTACAAATTAGGTTTTGGAGAATATCTTTGGCAACGGGACAATTTGCGCAGGACATGATGCACGGTGGGCATGAAGAATACAATATGTGCGAATATTTGTAAGGGTTATTTTGATTGGTTCAAACAGACTACATAGCGGAAACGTTTTGCCAGTGGACACGTATTGATGTTGAGGATTGAACATACGCGGCAGCAATAAAAAAAATCTGACTGGACGATCACAACCGGTAACGATTTCCCTTAAACCGGAAACGTTTAAAAGTCTCGAATATTACCACTAGAAACGTTTGCCTTTTGACAGGAAACGTCTAAAGTATTGGACGTTACAACAGCAAACGTTTGCTTTTGGACAGGAAAGGCCTTCCAAATGTCAATTCATGACATCTGATTGGTTGGTGCAAGTTAAACGTTTAAATTTATTAAACGTTTGGATTTATGGCGCGAACGGCCCTTCTTAAAAGGTACCGACATAATGAAGTTGAACATACCAAAGAAAGACAGTCCTCGGATAAAAGTAGCTCCGAAAATGGAAGCCGAAATATAGAATATTATATCACAATGACTTCCATTTTCGGAGTTGATCTGAGTACAAGATAGGAAAAGATTATAAGATATGTTACAGCTTGCTCTTGTGAGAAAAGCAAACGGTGGCCTGCAAAGGTGATAATGAGACAATGGTGGCCAGGTTGGCTGCTATGGTAGAGCATCTCTCACATATACACCTAACCAGCTAAACTGTATAATTTTCTCAACAGAGTCCAAGCTTTGGTAAAGTGACGATACCAGTCTGCCATACTTTATAGCGTATTAATCTCATATTTTGTAGGAAAACAATGAACAGGGTAATATTTAATGCAGATAAGGGATCAAATATATGCCAAGTGACTATTAGTGACTAAATATAGACATACAAAAGCCTTTCAACCACTAAGGATCCCCAAAACTCATCTCTGTGGAACTAGTTTCATGCAGCGTAAGGCTATCCCGTGAGTCGGTTTGCACTTTTGTCCATTTCCCTAAAGCATTCTAAAGAGCCTCTGGCTAACGCCAGATCTCAAAAAGTTCAGGAAGATGTCAGTAATTCATTTACATACATGAAGGCATTTTTCATACACACATAGGCCTGGAGCATGAGTAAATGTGGAACATCGCCAGGAAAATGCATAAATGAAATATTTATTTTCACTAGTATGATATTAGATATTGAGGAGGAGAAAAGTGAACTCATACCGATCATTCCTCTTCCCTCCATGGTCTGGGTAATGATGTCCTCCCTTTCCACGCTTCCGCTTATCCTGTTTATCCCCTCCTGCACTGAGACTGTCAACATAATTCTCACTATTAATACATTATGTCATGCAATGGTTGAATAGAGGCATCAATAGGCAAAGTAACAAATCGATAATTAAGCCATCCATACATTTAATATATACTTCAAATTTTGGTCCTGAGAAAAACCTATATTCGCCCGTCATGGAATGGCTTCAAACTTGATAAAAGGCTTAATTTCTTTACGGTACAGACAACTGCAGCAGGAAGTCATATTTCGATACTATTCAGTGTGATTCTGTAAGACGGAGGTATCCCAGCAGCCTTTGCGGCGGTCCCTGACAACTACCGCGTGGGCTAAAGTGAAGCATAGCGACGTATTCACTTAGCCCAGGCAGACCGCGCTTCTCGCCGTTAATTCGTATTTCCTCAACGTTTGCGGCTGGTAATCGTTTGGAATCGGTAAGATATCATTAATAAGGTAACATTTAACAGCTCGAAGGATCAATTGTGTGGTAAAGGCTCCAGGAAAGAGTAATAAACAGCTCTAAATAACCCACAACAGTGAGCTACAGGGCGCTTACCCAGTCGTCAAAATCCTGGGGTTAACACAGCGGCAACACCGTTATTGTTGGCATATAGCACAGATAATCTGTTTTACTTTCCCCCCATAAAGCTGTTAATTATCCATATTCAATGATTGACTTATTAAATGATTAACATCAGAATGGAGGAGTCTCTATCCGTGGCTTGTAACCGTATGGTAAATTTTCTGTATAAACAGTCAATCAATCAATTTTATTTGATCTTTGGTCTTACGTGTGTTTCTTTGTCATGTTGACACTGTGATGAGTAAATTCTCAGTTACAGTGGTTATTTCATTAACAGATTATCCGTGCGATATGCCGACAATAACGGTGTTGCCGCTGTGTTAACCCCAGGATTTTGACGGCTGGGTAAGCGCCCTGTAGCTCACTGTTGTGGGTTATTTAGAGCTGTTTATTACTCTTTCCTGGAGTCTTTACCACACAATTGATCCTTTCAGCTGTTAAATTTTACCTTATTAATGATATCTTATCGATTTCCAAATGATTACCAGCCGCAAACGTCGAGGAAATACGAATTAGCGGCGAGAAGCGCAGTCTGCCTGGGCTAAGTGAATACGCCGCCATGCTTCACTTTAGACCACGCGGTAGTTGTCAGGGACCGCCGCAAAGGCTGCTGAGATACCTCTGTCTTACAGAATATTTTCACATATCACACTGATGTAAATGGGCGTGAGCTTTCATTTAGAAAAGGTGTTGAATTTATTTATGGAGTATTTTGCAGTAATGGGGTGAACATTAATTTACACAATAATTTAACATGCCTTTTATCCTGTCGCTTATTCTCCTTTTTCAGAAAACCAAGGGAAGTAACTGCATCCAAACTGTATTCTTTAAAACAGCCTCAGAAATGTTATTTGGAAATAGGAAACGAACATGGACTAAATACGCACAGAATAAAACTAATTCCAAGAAGGGTATACAATTCACATTGGTTCTTATGAGGTATTTGATATGTTTACTCCTTTTGTGCACTAAAAACTTTATTTCCTCCGTTTTCATGGATTAGGCTGACCCACTTGATCCACACATAGCAACGGAACACTACTCCTCGCCAGCACAACGTAGCCTGAATACAAGTTTCCTCTCTATGAATAAACATTAGGCTGACACTGATACTTCTGTTATTTTTCAAAAGATGATCGATAACATACGGGTCTTAATCCTGCAAGCTTTACTTTTCATACCCATGTATCACATCCTACTAAGACGCGAATCTAGACTGATGCAGAATTTTGAAAGATTCGGAAGTGGTTTAGTATCTGGATGACATGTTATGCAGCTAGGAGTCAAAAGACCCCCCCCCCCCTCGCACATAAACCTGCATGGGGTTTAGTGGGTATTTAGCAAATAGCTGCAGGCATTCAATTTTGAGAATCACACTCCCACACCATCATAGTCATATCAGGGATGTGCGCCTAGTGTAAGCCTCACAATGTTATAATCTGGAGGAGTGTGATATCACTCCTTAAAATCATTTTTTGAATTTTAGTAGTGCGATTCACAGCACTCCTGCTAGTTATGAGATTGCCCTGGCAGGAGACTGAAAATGAAGGCTCCACCCCCTGGGGCATAAACTCACTGTGAATTCCCAAGTATAATCCCCCACTAAGCCCGACCCTTGCCCAAGGATGGGGGTGGGAATTTCGTTCAGCATTATTGAATCCTAGGAATTTAAAAACATGACGGAATACATGGAACTTGTCACACCCAGTATCAGCTGAGCCATCTGAGATCTTGAACTGTAGTGGCGGGGGGTTTTGTCAGTGGGGGGTTTCGTCTGTATCCAAGAACTATTACCATCGACACCAATAATGTGAGGGCCTTTGTCAAACAAACCTTATAAATTCCAGAGAATTTGACTCGTCTTTCCAAATCCATCTTCCTGATGACGGCAGAATTCCCTGTAAAAGTGCAAGTTTAACCCTTTAAACTAGAAGTTGTTATCCATAAGCAATTTGTTTATTTATTAACCATTTAAGTTTAACCTTAAAATTAAACTAGTGGAAAGTCAAGTTTAAGGAAGTAGATCACGTTGCCTGTGGAGCCATAACATGGGGATTTTTAAAATCTTTCGAACCGGACTGAATATCCTATTATTAATATCCCCGACACCTTAAAATTGGGTGAAAGTAAACAAGATTGATATCTAGTGAAACAAAACACTTTATCCACATTTCCAGTTGCTCCAAAGTGAAAAGTTATGATCAAAATTTTGGCCTGTCAGATTGATTGGTTGGTATGGCACAGAATGTCAGGTTTGAAATAGATGATGCTTGCTGTACCTACAAAACTTGTTCCGTATTCACTGCTTAGGTGATGTGGAGATGAACACCAAAAATATTTCCCATCTTAAGTCCAAGTCCCCACCCCCTGGCCTTCCAGACAAATGGTGAAAATGGCAGAATTTATCTTTTCCTAAGCTAAATAAATAGTACGGCCACCCCCCCCCCCCATTTTCATTTCATATTTCACCAGGAGTGTATAAATTCCACATTAGATTCTGTATGGTAATTATAAAACTTTGACTTGTAAAGTTGCGAATAATGAGCTTTAAAATTGAAAATAGTGCTATTTCCCTTCAGTGTTATAGCCATATTTGCCTTTGCCAAGCCATTTTAGTTTGCTACATGTATTTATGATCGAAAATGTATTTTTGGAAATGTGGCCATACTCTATAAAGAAATTTGGCCATAATTTGGTCACAAAACCCAGCATTTGCGGTTAGGCCATAGCCATTTGTAGGACACAGAACATAACCATGTTGTCCCTCACTGAGTGAGTGAGTGAGTGAATAGGGTTTAACGTCGCTTTCAACATTTTTTCAGCTATATCACGACGGGGAAGGGAAGGGAGGGGAGGGGGAGGGGCAGGAGTACCTACTTGTAACAGAGCAGATCTAATGCTGCCATTTTATAGTGCTGTCCCACTGAAATATCATGCCGTAGGCAGACATGACACCCCCACTCAGTCACATTATACTGACACCGAGCGAACCAGTCCTTGTTCTATCCTCTTAATGCTGAGCGTAAGCGAGGGAGCAACAAGTTCCATTTTTCAAGTCTTAGGTATGACCCGGCCTGGGATCGAACCCAGTACCTACCGCTTACGAGGCCGACGCTCTAACCATTAGACCACCGCAGCGCGGTCTGTCTCATAGATAGATAGATAGATCATTATTTGCCATATATGGTGCCCTCTAGGAACGAGTATACATTAAAACACATATATTTATACATTAAAACTACATATAATCACAGTTTACTTGTATCACAGGTTATGAACATGGAGGTTAAAACGAGACAGGACAATACAAATATCTACATCATCAAGGTCATTATTTAGAAAAAAAAAAAAAAATAGAATAAAATAATAAAAAAAAAAAAAACAAAAAAAAACACTTAAAAAAGAAAAAAGAAAGAAAAAGAAAGAAAGAAAAAATACTAATAAAATAATAATAAGAAATATCACTAACGGTTGAGATTTAAAAATGTCTTTCTCATTGTAAAACATTCCTGAACATATTTTGCTAACTTTCTACAAAGCCTTGGGTTTTCATTCGTTAGCAACCAATAGAATTGTGCATTGAGGTTTAGGGACATAAATTGTGGGCAATATTCAGCAACCTTTTCAAAGAACTTTTTGCGATATTTGTTGAAATGTGAGCATGTCATGAGAAAATGTTTTTCATCCTCCACTTCGTTAAGGTCACACAGGCCACAGATTCTATCCTCTAGCTTAGCTTTTTCATACCGTCCTTGTTCAATCTGTAGCCTGTGGGAGCTTATGCGAAGTGAAGTAAGATACTTTCTATCCTCTTTATCAGTTATGAGGGATAGATATTTTTCTTTTTTAAAATGATGTTTAAATATTTTATAAGTTCTCAGTTTGCCAGTTGTATTTGCAATGTCTTCTTTCCATTTGTTTTTAAATTCATTTGACAAGATGGTCTTTACCTTTTTAATGATAAATGTTAAATGGTATAGAGGAGGGTTTAGAAAAACATTTTTCATGTCCAGTTTACACATAATAAAATATATGCATTTGCCCCAGTCTGTCCTTGGCAGTTTAGTTATAATATCAAAATTCTGGGCATAAGCCTCATGTAAGAGGGAGCCATTTTCTGCGGAGCAGACTCTATACCAGTATTTAACCATGTTTAAAATAATATCCAGATACATAGGTAAGCTACCTAGCTCGCCTAGAACTGCAGTATTGACACTTTTTTGATGTGCTCCCAGCAATGTCTTGCAAAACTTGATATGTAGCTTTTCAGCTGAACAGTCTGAAAAATAGTCCAAGGGGTGCCCCTTTGAATTTGATAATTTGAACATTCCCCATATTTCGCTACCATACATTAGAATGGGCTTAATTGTATGGTTGAAGAGATGCAAGGGCGGATCTACGGGGGGGGGGGGGGTCAGGACCCCCCCCATGAAACCTAAATTTTTTTTTTTTTTTTGAAGGATCAGCCAACCCTGGGATTCCACGTAGAAATAATGTCTTGAAATGATATGTAAATTAAATGAATGTGGATTATGTAATTAGAGTATCTATGTGTATTAAACAGACCATCATCTATTCATGTAGTTTGTGAGTGTACTATTTAAGTTGGAGTTTCAATATGTATCTAAAATCAGATATTATCGCTGCGAGCGCACCACGTGTAGTGGTGTGTTATAGGCCTGTTTTGTTTGTGTTAAACCAGGAAGTCAAATGGTGTCAGGCATATTCTTCAATATCGATGCGTGTTTATGCAAAACAAATGTGAAAATAGAACAATAAATCTACCTACATTGGGCTCAGATTTATTTCCGGGAAAACGGGTAAAACGCATCTCCCGCAACCTGGAACCCCGGAGCCTAGGTGGCCCCTGGACCCTCGCCTGTCAGGCTGTGAGGACCGCTTATTTTAGCTTTGTGTAAATGAATCGGTATCATATTGGTTCTAATGTTCCATGATGTAAAAGTCATCGTTTTTTTATCTGTTAAATATAACTAGAAAGTCAAATGGATTCAGGCATGAAGTATGATTTTTTCAATATCGATGCATGCTTATAAATGAGAAACAAACGTGAAAATAGAACCATAAATCTACATACATTATGTTCAAATTTATTTCCTGGAAAATGCTTAGAACGCATCTCCGGAAATCTAGAAATTCGGAGCTTCCGGGGCCTAGGCGGCCCCTGGACCCTCGCCTGTTGGGCTATGAGGATTTCCTTGTTTTATCTTTTTGTGAATGAACCGTATCGGTAGGCATCTTGGTTTCCCTTCCATGAATGCCATCGTTTTGTATGTTTTAAATATAACTAGAAAGTCGAATGGATGCAGGCATGAGGTGCGATTTTTTCAATATCGATGCGTGCTTATAATTGCTGGAAAATCGTGAAAATAGAACCATAAATCTGCACACATTATGATCAGTTTTATTTCCGGGAAAACGCTCAGAACGCATCTCCGGCGATCTAGGACCCCAGAGCTTCCGGGGCCTAGGCGGCCCCTGGACCCTCGCCTGTTGGGCTGTGATAGTCGACCCCCCCTATGATTTTGCTGGATCCGCCCTTGAGATGCAGACCTGTAGAAGTATCAACTGAAAGTGAGTTTAGCTGTTTACAAAGTTTGAAATAGGCCTTAAGAGCCCTGTTATGGAGGTCTAGCTTAGCTTGTGTAAAACTACCAGAGGCACAGAAGACTACTCCCAGGTAGGTATAGCTGGCTGTGTGTACCAGTATTTTGCCCCTGTAGTGAAGACTTGTATTGACAACTCTTCCCAATTTATTAAATATTAGTATCTGTGTTTTATCTATGTTAATGTCTAAGCCCCAGTCTGAGCTAAACTGATCTACTCCATCTAGGCATTTTTGTAGGCCTGTTTCAGTGGACGAGATAAGCACAACATCATCTGCATACATCAGGCTACTTATATGACAATTACCGGTGCCCAGAGATACAGGGTCACAGTCATCATTAAAATAAGTAGGCAGGAATGGGGTTATCGACAAAATATCGCAGCCAATTTATCTCAAAGCATTGAAATTCTTCACAATATGATAGCTATAGGGGCCTATGTAATTTGTGCATTTTTATTTTGAAATTGCAAGAAAATCTATTCAGAATAATAATAATACAAAAAAAAACTCCAATACCTCGCATGTTACAACATTGCAAGCCCAACGTGATTTGAACATGCGAGGTATTGGACATTTTCTTTGATTCTCAACAGATTTCCTTCAAATTTCAGAATAAAATGCACCAATTACATATAGATAATATGGGGAATTTCACTTCTCTGAAAAGAACTGGCTCCGATATATTGCCGAAAATCCCGTGCCCTCATATGCGAGATACAGTGGAATTTCAACAAGTGTAAAACAGCAACAACAGCAAAACGTTTAAAACTTATTCATTGATTTTACGTGATTAATAATGAAAAGCAAATAATCAGCATTACTACAAACCTGATCAACCATTGTTGCAGTTTTTGCCATTTGGAAAAGTATTTTTGTTTTGTCCTCTTCATGCAAAAGATTAGATGGGATACGTTTTTCGTTTTCACGCTGCTCTTGCTTCGTTCTGGCGCTTCCTGATCAGTGTCCATAGCAACGAACTAAGGGAGGTAATATCAAGTTGTCTCCCTTTATTGTGATCTACCAAATAAGAGTAATCGCCCCTGATTGGGCTGCACACCACAAATCTAAAGTTTATATTATGCTTGAATAAAAGAAGTTTAAAATTTAAGAATTTGTCTTCATAATTTTTCAAAAGCAGAACTTCAGTTCTCACAATTTCTGTATTTCTAAAATTCAAGGATGGGATTTTTTTTATCCGATAGTGTTGCATTCTTAATTTTCCAACAACTGGAGATAAAGGCCTAGCTTGCACAAGAACCTGGGGGCTCGGGCACAAATTTGCTGGTAATGTGTCCGACGTACAAATTGTGCATGTGATTTCAGCACAGATTTCATGAGGTGGTATAGGAAAGGTGGATATCTCCTGGTTATCATGGAAATTAAAATCACAACGGCTTGCATGCAACTTTGGAATTGAGAAACTTGTGAATGGATGAATGACATCGAAGGTACAGTATTGGTTTTATATTTGTTTATATCGTCATCAGAAAAGTGATTGACATGGATGTTTTGTACTTCATGCTTCATGAAAACTGAATGATTTCAATTCACAGCATTCTCTGAATTCTATGAATTATTCTTACATAACTCCCTTGGCTGTAGTCATATAAAGACATCAATATTTCTTCAATGTAATAGTATGAAACATTCAAATTTCTGATGGTGATTTAATGTAAAAGCAACTCAAAGTTATTTGTCCATAAGCATATATTAATAACTCCAATATTGCAAGCAGTTATGAACTTAAATTTGACAGGAGATATTTATCTGGGTACACCTCAGTCTGTAATTTTCACCAAAGACATGCATGATATACACATGGGCAGACCTGATTAACACTTCTTGTAGTTATTGGTCTTTTAAATTTAATTTGTGCCACAGTTAAGTATCATAATAGTGCGTTTGCAGTTAAGTCCCTCTGCGTTTTGTACAATTGGTAAATCATTTTCCAAACTTGAAATATTGACACAGGTCGTATAATATTAAAGCATGGTCTTCCAAGGATGCATTACAGAGGAGTTACACTGCATGATATTCAGAGACTGGCTTAGTTTGGAATATGGAGAGAGGATTCTGCACTTGAATAGACTTACAAAGCCTGGCCTGGCCTTGGATGGCACTGTACGTACAGATATTCTTCATAACGATTAAACACTGGGGGCAATTCCACTGTGGTAGGGCCAATTCCACTGTGGTAGGGCCATTAATACCCTTTAAGAAGTGAAGTCAAGTATTACATAATAAAGATTTGCTGCATAATTAGTCAAATATGCTGCCACTAGAAATCGCTTGCGTGCTCCTGTTGAAATATTGGTGGAAACAATAAGGTAAAAGTAAGAACATCTTCATCCTAAATTGAAGAATGAGTCGAAAACATTTGGCACAATTATCACAAGATAAACGGCGCAAGATCCACAGGTTGTAGGACCTATAACTATTGGATAAATAATAACCAAAGTACTGTTGTTATCATAATAATGAACTGGTTTAAACTTTTTAAGGGGCAAGCGTCATCGCGAACATCATCGTCTATCTATTCACCGATCATGGTCAACTAGTCTAGAGCACATGCTAATGACAGAGACCCTGTACCAAAAGGGGGAAGGGCCTGGGAGTGAGTCTGGGAGTGGGGGCAAGTTGCCATCATTCTAATGAAGACAAAGTCCAGTGAAAATTTACACCTGTCTGCCTACCGGTCACTGACAGGTAATTTTTGAAAGAGACAGGTAGAGAAATAAAGTATCTCCTGTTTCCAGGACATATATATCTTTGATCTGCTAATTAGTGCACAGAAACATGGGGTCATTAACTTATTGGAAGCTTGTCTAAACTTTTTGATCTCCATTCTCATTTGACAGGTAAATTATTTTGAAGATTTTGACTCATGAAGCCCATACGGAGGTACCATCATGCCCATTGCCCTTTGTCCAAGTAAAATAACTTGTAGTTTTGACATCTTATCAGCTGGGGACTTTTATAAACCATGGACAGTCATTCCAGAGTAAATACTATGTCACTAGAGTAAAGAGAGGAGATGACGCTGTGTCTATTCCTTTTCATTCAGGCCGACTGGAGCTTTAGTGTGCAGCTGGTAAATCCAGTGGACTTCGCGTTGCCGACGCAAAGTGGTGCTGGAGTCTAATGACGGATCTGTCTTCAGTACTTCAATAATCTGGTAACTGATGTTGTTGACAGAGTGTCCCGGAGACCAGAAATTTCTTGGTGCCGGATTGTCACTACGGTTCCGTGTATCGTTGAAGTGTTCACGGATCCGTTCGTGGAATGTACGTTTGGTTTCTCCAACATATTGTTTGGAGCACTTGGTGCACGTAATGAGGTAGATCACATTCTGAGTACAGCAGTTGGCCATGAGGTTGGCTCGATAGCGTAGGCCAGTGTGGCTGCTCACGAAAAAGCGTTCTTTGATCAGTTTGGGACAAAAGGCGCAATTTCGGTATGTGCAGGGAGTTATTAAGTTGGCATAACTCATCCCGCTAGTACCCCTACGGAGTGGGGGGTAGGAGATCTTGGCTCTAACGAGTGTGTCTTTCAGATTATTGTTGCGACGAAAAGCAAGGAGAGGGGGCTCTCCAAAAACATTCCTGCAGGGCTCTAACGAGTGTGTCTTTCAGATTATTGTTGCGACGAAAAGCAAGGAGAGGGGGCTCTCCAAAAACATTCCTGCAGGCTTCGGAGGCCTGCAGGATAGGCCATTCCTTCCGAATGGATTGGTGTATCCAATGGGCGTACTGACTGTACGGAAGGATCAGGGGTATGCGGTTGGCATTGGTGGTGGTGGTGCGTGGCGACGGGCGTAACAGTGAGTGTCTGTCTTGTGCTAGAGCCCGATCGCGATTCTCTTGGAGAGCAATCGCCGGGTAACCACGGAGGGAGTAGAAACAGATCATGGCTTCTGCATGTGTGAGGAAGTCAGGAGTGTCCGAACAAATTCTTCGTATGCGAAGAAATTGTCCGTAGGGTCCAGCCTTCTTGCAGTTGGAAGGGTGGTCACTTGTGTACTGAAGGTAGCTATGTGTGTCAGTCGGTTTTGTGTACAGGTCAAATTTAATCCGATGGTGTATGGGATCAAAGATGACACGTGTATCCAAGAAGCAGACAGATTCACGAGAGTAGTCCGCTGTGAACTTGATGGCTGGATGTGCATGGTTCATGTAGTTAATGAACTGGAGTAATGATTGTTCGCTGTGTGGCCAAATCATAAAGATGTCGTCGATAAACCTGAAGTAGGCCAGAGGTTGTTGTGGTGAGAGTGGAAGAAGTCTGTTTTCTAATTCTCCCATAAAGAGATTGGCATAAGACGGGGCTACTCACGTGCCCATGGCAGTTCCACCAACTTGTAGGTAGTTCTGCCCATTGAAACTAAAGTTGTTGCAATGTAGGACCAGTTTGAGAAGTGAGAGCAAACCAGGATATGATATTTTGGAAGGCGGTCGATGTCTGGTGAGACTTCTGGCGACTGCAACTAAACCTTCGTGGTTGGGGATATTGGTGTAAAGTGAAGTTACATCCATCGTGACCAGGAAGAAGGATTCTGGGAGTGGATGTAGAGCTTCAACTTTCAGTATGAAGTCCGTGGTGTCCTTGATGTAGGATGGTACCAGTTGGACAAATGGTTTAATGTGTTCGTCCATGAAACTGCTTATTTTCTCGGTGGGGCACCCATTCCCGCTGATGATGGGTCTGCCAGGGACCTTGCCGGGGTCACGGTTTTTGTGTATCTTGGGCAGAAGGTAGAATTTCGAGGTTCTAGCTTGATTAACAAAAAGTCCATTGTAGACTTTGACTTCAATTTCATCTTTAAGGAGAAGTTTTTGAAGTTCACAGTTAATAAGATCAGAGTGGTGATCAGTTCTGTTGTCATCAGTCTTGACGTAGAAGCTGGTGTCCGATAGTTGTTGGTTGGCTTCAGTGATGTAATCCTTGGTGTTTAAGATGACAACAGCCGACCCTTTGTCGGCTTTTTTAATGACTATGTGAGGGTTCGCTTGTAGGCTTTCCAGAGCCGCAGCTTCGTCATTGCTGATGTTGCTCAAGAAAAGGCGCTTCTGTTTGGAGCGCATTAGGTCGAGGCGGGTTTTCTTAATAAATGCAAGAAGACAAGCATCTGAGCATGGCGGTTCCCAGGTGCTCTTGGGTTTAAATTTACGGGAAAGAGGATCCATAGGTGCAGGTGTGAACCCAGGATCAGGTTGTGAGAAATAGAGTTGAAGTTTCAAGCGACGGAATAAACCTTCTAGACCATCTCGGATGGCCTTAACTTCAGGCTCCTTCGTGGTGGGGCAGAAATTAAGGCCAAATGAGAGGACTGACCTTTGACTCTCTGTGAGAGTAAGGTCTGATAAATTGACAACAAAGGCAGATGTTTGTGCTGATGATTGTATGGGTTTACTAATACTAAGTGGTAAAAGTACAGCATCCAAAAGTTGCTGATTGGTGGATTGAGAAATGGAAAGTCTTAGTCCAGAAGAGCCTGGAGGAGTTTCAGGATCATCAGGGACTGTCGGCGATTCCTGTTCAGGCGTGGCGGTGCACGCTGACGTCCGGTTTGGCGGCGACCCGTGGTTGGTCTTCTCTGTGGTTGTTGTTGGCAGCCACAGTTGGTGTTTTGCCGCCGATCCCCTAAAAAAGTGTCAGGTTTTTCTAGTCGATTCTTCTTGTCATGAAATTGGCGGGTGGCCAACTTCTTGGTTTTGGCGGCCATAGCTGATAGTGCGGCTTCGGCCTCAAGTTTAGATTTGGGATCTGGCAAAAGTTTGGCCAGATCTGCACGGGCCTTCATGAAGTCCCGTTCGCTGCTGCGTTGAAGAGTGACGATGTGGTCATGTAAATGCGATGTCAATGTCATGGAGGCATTGAGTAGAATGGACTCCCATTCACGCATGAAGCTGTCATCGTGAAGTCCAATCTGAGGCTTGCACTTTAGACGGAGACCAGTGGGGGGCCTGTTCTTGTCAAGGCAGTGCTGTAAGAATAGGGCATGCATTGTGTGGCGTTCTGTCCTACACAGGATGTTCCTGGGTGAGGCGATAAGTGCCCATCGCATCATCGGGGAGGCGTGGGCTTCCCTTGTGGGCATCTTGTTGGTGTCCACTGGTGCTGGGCTCTTCTTCCGTCCTCATTCGTTTCCATGCCAGTTGATCTTCAGTAGAGCGGAGGTCAACGACGGAGGTCACTGGAGTGATGGTTTCATCATCGGTATTCAGATCAATGTCTGCCAGCGATAGAGATGTACTGCTGCTCGCAGAGGTGGCTGGATTTCTTGGTAGGGCCATGCTGTCTTCTGGTTGTGGCTGGTGGAGTGAAGTATGGTTCGGAGAGAGTGGTCAATACTATGTCACTGTCGATATAATAAATAATAAGTTTTAGATGCAATGAGAAGTGTTTTATAGATATACATATGACAAACCCCATTCCTTTTATAACGTTCCCCAGTGCTGTGGATTATATTACATTTGCGATGATAGACCCGATTCATTTGCAGTAGAGACATGCTTAATAAGGCCATTGTCACTTGATTGGTTGTTTAGCATGACCAGTCTTCATCTATATTTTGAGGAAAAATAATTAAAAGTTAAGGGATTTACATTTTTATGACTAAAACTTACTCATTTTCTTCATATTCAGATACAATGGGGATCGCCAACCACACTAGGCGGCACTAGTGCTCCAACAGGTAAAGAAGATGTGGCGTCATAAAACGAACAATTAAAACGTCGTTACATTATGACGTTGTCTATGGGACGTCCAGAAAAACAACATGGGCATGCGCCATTTACCTCTTGGTACACATAGCCATCTGGCGTCAGTTCGAGCTGGCGAATCCCATTGGTTTGCAATTTAATAATAATAAATAATTATAACATTAGCATGTGTAATTAAAGAACAAGGTCATGCTAAACAACCATTCAAGTGACAATGGCCCAATATAGATTTGCTTCAGTTCACTGTGGTTCATGTCAAGTCTATATTTATCTGCCACTACTGGAGAAGCTGGAATTAGGGGGATCATACCATGTAGATCAGGACAGGGACTGTCATATCTTTATCTGTAATATGGTAAACCCCCATAATAATTCAATGACAGGCTAACATAAAATCTGAGGGTGATCAAATTTATTAGTATAGGAAGTTGACAAAATGGTCCAAAATTATGCAGATAATCCATTATTTTGTTTCTTTGATAGGCATTTAGAAGTCGGTGTATAAACACAAGGCATTATCTTGTTATTTTAATGATTTTAGCGGGTGATAAAATTTATTAATGACAGATTGAATTTTGTCCACAAAATCGAGGGTGGTTGAATTTTTATACGATTGAATTGTTAGAAGATTTACCGCAGTCTTCTGATGCAGCATTGCTTAATCTGTTTGATCAAACTATATTTTAACCATGTGCAGAGTGCTTAAAATCGATGAGGAAACACTGAGTCACGGTAAAAAATTTATACCCAATAGGTTTCAATGTCTCCTGTGGAAAAACAGCTCTGACGCAAGCTCTACATGAGCACCAACGTTCTCACACCAACGGGCCACTTTTCAAGGTTCCCTCCCACAAAAGCAGCATCACTCCATAAACTCACAGAAATTTGTACACATTTGTATGAGAATGTGGTTTTTTTTATATTCCAGTCATCTCACCAAATAAGATATGTGAAAAAGTTTCAGATTGGGGCTTCTATCGGAGTAACCACTAAACAGCCTGACCGGTTTCGGAACTATTGTTCCTTCATGAGAGGCAGTGATTGATCTGGATGGAAAAAGTTTCTGCTATTTATAGAAAGTGATCCGGACCGATCCGGCTGGTAATGAATGGCGCCATTTGATTGGATAGCTGGTGGACATCCAGGAAGCAAAGATAGTGTGGCTGGATTGGACCCCCGGATCGTGAATGCCGATCCGAAAGTTGATCCGGGTGTATAGGAGGTTCCTGTGAGAGCCGGATCGTAGTCCCGGATCGAAGAGGTCGATCCGGGTAAGGAGAAGTGTGATGTACACTTAGAGACGCAGCTTCAAAGCTGATCCGGGTGCAAGGCAGTGAGCCAAAGAGACCGGGGAGTGATCCCAGATTAGGTGTGGATCCGGGTGGGGGTTCATGGTGTTTGCACGGAACAATTGTGTGAACAGGCAAGAAAAGGGCGGCTTCGCGACTGTCTGGTGACAGTATAACTAGGTAGATTAGTCCATGTATCTGTGTCAGTTTTGTGTGTGTGTACGTGGGGTGTGAGTCATGTGTGATGGACCATGGGGGACAGCAGGGGGGAGGTACATTGTGTTCAGTTTGAACCAAAAGCTGAGGGGGTTTCTTGTTCAGACGATACCACAAGTTTGTAGTTATCTGGAACAGGGGCGTGTGTTCAAGCGAAATCTAAAATGGGCTAAATTGCGAAAGAATGGTGACGCAATGGTATTGACAGGTAGAACAAGACTGCTTGGGTGGCAGTAGGGGGGACAGACGACAAAAGACAGTGCGAAATAAAGCAAGACTAAGGTGGGTGTGTTCGTTGATGCAAGTAGTGTAATGACAATGCAGTAGGTTTAGACAGGTAAAAAAAAATACTGTCGCCGATTTTACGGACAGTAGAACATAACCGGTCTTCTTAACTATTCTTCTATGAAGGTCAGAGTAGTCTGGTGGTTCACTGGGTGGCGTGATCGCCGTATTGGCCAGGTGATGATTGATCTCCTGCATCGGTGATGTCCTGGGTGTAATCGGGCTGAGTGGACGGTGACTACTGAAGGTTAGTGTGTTGGAGGGTAATCCACCGATTTGGTTTATGGCCTCTCCTAGGATGTCCAGCTTGTTGATCCGTGTTGTGGGTGCCATCAGAGGTAGAGGGGCTTTGTCTTGGGGGCTCTGATCAGGGCCAGATATACTAGAAGAATGGTGAAGTTCAACCCATTTTCTGAAGTCTTACGTCATGTATGTAAACAGTCCAACCTCAAACCGTAAACTTGACTCTGAGGTAAATACAAGCACAACGTAAGTACTAATTCAGGATTTTTCTGTCGAACTTCAGTTTCAGGTCCCATGCAGACATAACTCCCAGCATGCAGTTGATATCACCCCGCCACACACTTGAATTCTACCACATCCAATCCGTGTCCATGGGAACAATTCCTTCATTTCTACACACTTTCTTATGTACACGATGTCGGAAATGCCTGCAATGAGAAAACAGCAATTTCAAAATTGGGCTAAAAATTAGTTATCATATGTCAATAATGATGATAATAAATATTATTTAATAATTTTAAATAAATATATTATTTATACAATGCAAAAAAAAATAAAAAATTATTTGTGTATAAATCATTTGAAATGTTTTGTTGTTCATAGCTTGTTCATTTGTATGCTCTGTCTCATTCGGGGTGCTATGCATAATAAAATTGAATTGAATTGAAAATTGAATGTATATTTAAATCAAAACTTCGATCGCTGAACTTCATGAACTTAAAGAGGTTCACACCCAGCCCCCCCCCCACCCCTTTTATCTATGTGAATACTGAAAATTTAACAATTATCACATCAATAAATGAGGAAATGTTAGTTGTAATTTTTCAGCGGAGCTAGTAAAACTTAGCCATGTACGCTGTCATTCACACATTTCATTCTCAAAAGAATGCACTTCGAACAGCAGGCGACATCACAGCATTGAACTATACCACAGAGACCCTACATTTCGACACTTCAGTGAACACGAGTACCAACATGCACGGGCAAGTGTGCAGTGAAGAAATCATTTACCAGCGGGGAGTAGGCAGATAATTGGCTCGTAGGTAGTAGTATTCTATTGACAAAAGGGCTGTATTTATGAAACATTTTGCTTCAAATTGACGATACAAGACCGCCGAGCAACCTCGCCACCAGGGGTCGCTCTCCGCTGGAAAATTGGCCGCTCCGACGAACCCCTGGGACCACGCTCACTGAAAGTGGGTCCCATAATACATTGAAAAATTCGTTCACGTGTCCTCTTCCGGTTCCATTGGAACATATTCCATTCCTTTTGAAACGTCAGTCATGAGTCATTTTCTTCGCCAGCGTCAATAACGTCGTGACGTCAGAATAGAAAATGTTTCGCAAGAATGCATTATGAGCATACGTCATCTGTCAGACGCGCTCGTAATGTCCATGACGTTGGGAGATCGGCATGATCTCCACAGAGATGCCCTCGTTATGTTCTGAATTCTAGTGTTTCTTGTGCTATCCAATGACCGATCGTACGGCTGAGCGCCGTCCCAGAGCCTAGTAGGGAGGACAGGACCGGATAGCTCTGGTTTCGAGATTGGACCGCCGAGGCCGAAAACGTTGTCCTCGACTTCACAAGCGCGCACCTTGTTTCCGGTTTTGAAATCGAGGCGCGCGCATTCACATTTATGTTGATTGCTGTTTTGTGGTTGCTATGCGCAACTCCCGGTTGGTGTTTGGACGGATACACGGGTCGCAACACCTGCTGAACAGCACGAATTAGGTGTTAAACGCGAATTTCACCTGTCAGTTTACTTAAATTATTTCTAGAAGAAGCAGCAAGTGGGAGAAATGACGAGTTATTATCACAGAGATATGGGTATGAGGCCCGATACCCTGCCATCAATCAGACACCATCATCTCCATTCCCGGGACCTGTCGCCCAGAAGGAGCGTCATGTTTGAGGGTATACAACCCAGACCCCCATCGCCAACCCACAGAAAATCTACCGTTGAGGTAAGCTCTGATGATCATTAACCTTGCACAGGCCTTCACCAAAATACGAGAAAAAACTTAATCTATCAAGTATTCTGTTCTTCAATATATATGTACGGGGTACAGTTTTAATTTTATTTATTCTATATACTAATATAGACTGTGTAAAATAAAATAAAAAATAGACTGTTATCAATAATTTATTTCACAATAAAAATGGTTACAGGTAATTTTTTATTATAAGTCAAAATGGGTACTGGTACAGGTAATTGTTTTATCAGAAGTCAAATGGGTGCCGGTAATTGTTTATTATCAGTCAAACGTTAACATGATTTCAAGTAAACCTTCAATTTTTGTTATCTTAAATTTTTCCCTTCTAGTTCTATTTTTTTCTTTATTTACCATACCTTCTATTGTACTGTTCATTGTACATGTTGATTGTATATTCATGAATGTTGCACAGAGCATATAAAATACATACCAAGGGCGTCGCTACCCATGGTGCGTGTGGTGCGAACCCCCCTCCCCCCCCCCTCTTTTGCCCGTAGTTTGGGAATACGAAAATTGTGTACGATATAAAACTTCAGTTTAGCATTAAAATACACCAAAATTTATTAAATGAAGCATAACAATTTTCTGGCAGGAGCATACCACCGGACCCCCGAAAAACGCGTGCCCTTGGCGTGCATTCCTGGGATGGTGAGAAATGGGAAATCTAGGGCAGCTCTATTGGGGGGGAGGGGGGAGGGGCATCTCCGGCAACCTAGGACCCCAGGCAGTGGTTGGCCTGTTGGTCTGAGAGGATGCGCTTAATTTAGCTTTGTGTAAATCAATCATATTGGTACGCATATATTGGTTTCTATTGTTCATCGTAAGGTCATCGTTTTGTCATCATTCACTTGCGTAAAGGTCATCGTTTTGTATGTATTAAATCTAATTAGAAAGTCAAATGTATTCAGGCATGAGGTGTGATTTTTACAACATCGATGTGTGCTTATAAATGCGAAACAAAAGTGAAAATAGAACCATAAATCTGCATACATCATGTTCAGATTTATATCTCGGAAAACGCTTAGAATGCACCTCTGGCGATGTAGGACCCTGGAGCTTCCTAATTTAATTAGCACAAATCCTCTGAATTTACCCAACTGTCAAAATTAACTGACAGAACTTTGCCAGGTGTCAAGGGGGGATAAGCACTGGTGCTCGAGGCCTTGTTTGACTGCACAAGGACAAAAAAACAATGCACTGAGGAATGTTCATGTTTGATCTTGAAAGTTAGTACCTCAATAGGGTTCATAATATCTCCCCACAACAACAAAGAGACAAAAAAAGACATAGTATTATTTCATTGTCTGCATGAACATGTACACTATCATGTAAGCTTATAGTTATACACTTTTCTCTGTATTGCAGATACAAGATCAGTTAAGAGTGTACAGAGATGAGCTGAAAAGAAAAGATGAACTCATTCAGCAACTGGCCAGGTATTATTATTTTCCTTTTTAGAGTTCACTAGTTAAGGCCATGATAATAACTCGTTGACAAAGGGCAACGTAAACACAAAATGACCAAGGAGGACTTCCGATTTGTGGCCAGATGTATATGTGTTGTGTCGATTTCATGATATGTTCATTCTCAAGATATGATGGTAACGTAAAAAAGTGGTGATAGTATAGACGTACATGATCATGACAATATCCCGACGCCAATGTTGGGTGAGAAATGTGTAAGAATAGATTTTTTTTATACGAACTTACAGATACCCGGTGTACATGTATATTCTGATGTATTTGGTAAGGCATTTGTTGGTCCTGTTTTAAATGTTGAGTGGGTAATTGGTGTACCAGATCTGGCATCATCTGCTATTCAGTGAATAACTGCTTGGCTGGAGCTGAAACCAAACTGTTCAATTATTCATTTGGTGGTGAACCAAACTGATTGGGAGCAACAAGTACTGTTTCTAAGTTCCCATGGACTGTAGCTACCTCATTCTATCAAGTCTATCTGTCCGAGTATCCTGGTATATCATTACCTCAATCAGTAACAGTGAATAATTTATGAATTTTCCAACTGCTTTCTATGCAATTCTACATGTAGTCTGTTAAGATGATTAACTAGAAGTAACTAGAAGAAGATATACATCAGGCCAAGTGAACTCCTCCACCACCGCACCTCATTTCTATGACCATCCATCTACATGTATTTTCTATGTGCTCGGGCCAATTTCCAGTGCGTGGACCAAAAATTTTGGCGCTCGTCCCATCCAATCCTTGTGCTCCTGAAATATTCCACAGATAAAGTTCCATGGACTCGCCCCAGTTCTCCCACGAAGTCATTTCGGTCTTTCCACCGAGTGATCACGAACATTTGATCCCCATGCCATGAGGCGTTGATGTGCCACAATACCGATGCTTTGGTTCAAGAGATGATGGTGTATACCGTTAATACAGCTTACAAGAACAGACTCTCTTCTCTGCCAGGACAGATTATCCCGAAGTCTCTGACTATTTCCATCGACAGCATACATGTGTCCCAGATGTTATTAAAAATTTGGTCGAGTGCATGGAACTTTGTATGCGGATGAGGAATATTTCAAAAGCACTTGGATTGGATGGGGCGTGTGCAAGGATTTCTGGTCCATGCACATAGAATTAACCCAGAGCATACGGAAATAGATGAATGGACAAACAACTGAGCTGCATGCATATCTCTTCAAGTTCGAATGTTAAAAGTAGAAAATGAAAAAAATAATATTCCAAGTTAATTTGTAATTCCAGTAACTAATATCAAACTATTATTATTTAATTTCAGATATGATCAGACACCTGGGCCATATAAACCACCTGGTAAACCTCTGGATCCAGCATGGGTAAGAATTAGATTTTGCGTCCAGAAAATTGTGCAAATTATTCGATTTTTTTCGATTCAAACTCCCCATGCTTTAGTATTAAATATATAGATGACCAATGTTGACGATCCTGCTGTTCTGTACAAATATTTGCATCTAAACTGGATTTTGTACCACTGGTGCAGGTCCGAGGAAAAAATATAATGTTAACATGAGCAATGGAAACTACACTGTATGGTCACAGACTAACAGTACTAGTACAGATGACCTCTGGAAAACTATATTACAAACAGTATTGAGTAACCTGATGTATTATTTACAGATGGATGTCAGGTACTCCGCCGATCGCCAGCAGATGGAGACGGCCAGAAGTGAGGCGGCCGCTCTTCAAATCAAAGTGGACAGCCTTCAGCATCAGGTGAGACACATCAACAGGAGCATAATATACCTGGTATCGACACCCAAGTTGGAAAAAGAAAATCTATCACTTTAAATGAATGTTAAATGATTGAATGTTCCCAACAGTGTTGTGGGATGCATTCAGTAATATGGTAATCCCTCTAATAATTCAATCCCCCTATCAAAATTCAATCACCCCCAATTTTGGGGGCAAAATTCAATTGGTGGTTCTAATAAATTTGATCACCCTCTAAAATCATTGAAATATCAAAGAAATAATGGATTATATGTATGATTTTGAACCATTTTGTCAACTTCCTGTTCTAATAAATTTAATCACCCCGAGAGTTTACGATGGGAAATTCCACTTCCTGTGATTGAATTATTAGAGGGCTTACTGTAACTAACTTTTCTGAACAAAAAAGCTCTGTTATGATATATTTACATGTATTGATTCGGGAATTCTTTTTCTACCCCAGCTAAGAGAGGCACAAATGGAAATAGAAAACAAAGATGCCAAGATCCGAGAGCTGACCTCTGCCGCGGAGAGTGCACGTGAAAATGAGGCTCGAGTAACCACCCTCACGCAGTCACTGAGAGACCGAGTTCACGAGATGGAATCCAGAACAGGAACATACGAAAGTTCAGTGGGTCGGAGTGAGTTAACCATCAATGCTTTACAGAAAGAGAGCCGAGATAACAATGAAAGGATCCATGAACTGGAATCAAGATTAAGGTATGCTATTCGTATTGATTTCTACTATTGTATATGGTATACCCTCTAATAATTCAATCCCCCTATCAAAATTCATTCACTGAAGACAAAATTCAATTGGTGGTTCTAATAAATTTGATCACCCTCTAAAATTATTGAAATAACAAAGAAATCAAGAATTATATACATGTATGATTTCGAACCATTTTGTCAACTTCCTGCTCTAATAAATTTGATCACCCCCTGATTTTATGGTGGGAAATTTCACTTCCTGTGATTGAATAATTAGAGGGATTACCGTGACCGTACACTAGGATAAATACAGAATTGTTAATACACATACTTTTGGTCACATCTGAGTGATTTCTGACCCAGGAAGGTTTAAGGGAAATCCAAGTAGGCATGGTGATTGCCAAGTTATTATGACAAGACAATGATATTTGATAGGCTTAGACATTGCAGGGTTGATATACACTTCAATGTTGTTCTTATCTTCAAATAAAGTGTATTGTTCTGAAAGAAAGCTGGAAGAATAAATTGTTTGAAAGCTGAAATTATGAAACAATTCAGTTTGATTCATCAATTAATTAATCTTCCAGTTTATTTATTTCAAAGCTGAAATTATCAATCACTTTTATTGTTCCACCTGCTCAGAATGAAAGCAAGATTTACCAATCAATTTCATCAATCAGAATTCTTTAGTTTGAAAGCTAGCATTTTCAATCAATTCATCATCAGTCAGTTTACTTAATATCAGGGATGAGAAATTTCAATTTTTAATCTGATTCCGTCAAGTTTTATTTTTATAACCTTCTGACTTTGGTCTAAGAGTTAAAACATGACAATATTGAGAGGGGGTGAGGTATTTTCCGCTGGTTTCAGATCTGATTTTTTCCTGCTACACTCTCATCCCTGAGGAATTATCAATCAAATCAAATCATTTTGCATATCTACAGGACATTACTACAGGAGAGAGAGGACGCTGAACAGAGATGTTCAACAATGGAGAAAAAATATGGAGACATGGTCTCACAGTTCAGCAGCATCCTAAGAATTGATGATATCACGGGATATGGACCACATTCTATAGAATCAATGGTTACCAAGGTAGGCTTTTATTATTATTCAGTTAAAGCGTAACTTTTGCGAGTTTACGTCATATTCAAGATAATTTTCCATACTGTAGGATTCATACCCAATTTCTTATTTTACGACTCGAATTCTAACAATTTCAGTATTATTAATGTGGTTGTACAGTGCCAGTGCCACAAGCATGTCAGAACTTGTGATGTTATTATGGAACGATTAACCAAGTCACAACGCAACACTGTTACAAATCTGTTCCATTCTCTGCATTGCCGCCATGTCCAGCAGACTGTACAGGATGGTCAAAGTATGACATCGTTAACGTAATCTCTGATGTCAAAAGGGGCAGTGAAGATTTCTCTCCCATTGTAGAAAGCTGAGTTTGAATCTCCCGATACAGAATACGAGTGAAGTGTTGGGGGAAAACTTTATTACATTTTTGTTATTGACATCATGGTCTTGACTTTACTGGACAAAAGGGACCTTTTTTATGGAGAGGTCATTCTCTATAATGTCCTGTTTGATGAGACAGAATTGGACGTTGCCATGGCCAGTCTGATATATGTTGATCCGTTCTGTACTCGTCAGCTGTCCGACATTGTCCAGGAGAATGCCTTACTGAAGGGGAAAATGGTGACGCTCAACGAGATGTTGAACAACACCGAGATGGAGAGTAAGGCCAGCCGAGAGACGATCATGAGACTGGTGTCCGAGGTTGGTCGAGGAGAGAAGACTGCTGCACGTTACGATTCTCTCAGAATGGTAAGCTATTCAAGGCTGTGAATATTGTACAATGAATTAACTTGTTATCATCATGTGTTACGACATCATAGTTTCTGTATTGTTTTGTTTTCTCGAACTTCCACTCGTATCAGTTGTGGTTCCTTGCCATTGATTGATTTCAGCGTGGACTTTTGACACATATGTTAACTAACCAAACCAAATTACCGAAGATTTAATTTTAATATGCTCTTTAAAGGTGAAATGCAAAGATTTCTATTTTCTCCGTTTCATTGGTTGAATAATAATAAAAATATTTGTGAATCTATTTTGCTTGGTTTATTTTAAAGCATTTTGTCTGGATGACATTAAAAAGCTGGTATTTCAAACACAGCTTAATTCTGAATTGCAAACAATCATCGGTTATCTTTCCTTGGTTGGGTGACCGGGTGCTGTACCGGCTGGGCCGATCAGTGTCCAGAATAATAGGAACTGTGGACACTCTCGTGTTCTGGCACATGTAGGCACCGTCGTGATATGACTGAAACAATGTTGAAAACGACGTTAAATCCTACTCACTCACTCTTTCCTTGGTTGTGACATCATGCCAAGCCAGCCACCTGAAGACTGAACGTTGCAAATCCAGCCAGGTGGTCTGATGCGACATCGAAAACAAGAATCAAACAAGGGAAGATAAATGATACGGATTTTGAGATACCAACTTCAGAGCACGTTTCTAAAGCTACTACGAGACAAACTTCTTTAAATAAAACCAAATGAAGTAGATAGGCTGATAGTTCCATCATTAACTAACCCACGAAAGTATTAAAAGGAAAATATATGAAAACCTTTGCATTTCACCTTTAGCTTTCATTCCATGTAACTGTTTCTCAAGGACTCCTCTGTGTATTGGTACTGAATGTCTGGAGTTGTAATATGCAACTTACTTTTATTCCTTGTTTGTTCTTTGTGTGGGATTTTTGGAAGCGACGTTAAATTCTATTCACTCACTCACTCACTCACTCGTTCTTTGTGTTTACATAAATCCGCTAATGTTATGGTAAAACTGGATTGCCTGTATATCTGTAACTAACACACAACATGTCTTTGATATTGCGATTACACCCGCTAATTTGTTTCATTTCCTCAGCACAATCAACGCGATCATCACTTAAACGGAGATCAACATTGGTTTCTCTTACAGGAACGCGATAATGCTCTCGCATCGAGGAAGGATTTGGAACGAGAAATAGACACGCTACGGGAACGTCTGTCCTCTTGTCAACGGGCGTTGGACGCCACACGGGATGAGCTGAACCAAAAGGAAAGTCGCATGTCCATACTTTCTAGAGAAGTCCGGGATACTGAGCAGAATTTCCACAGCAACAAGACACAATATAACATGTTTAAGGAGCAGATTGCGTCACTCCTAAGTGACGGCTTCCATGACGTGCAGCCATACGAGGAGACGATCCGTGAGAGAATCCGGGCCTTACAGGATGGCAACAAGGAGAAATCAGCAGTAAGTGTGATTGAAGAACAATACTGTATGAAGCCATTTAGAAAGATAACAAGTTGACATATGTTATCCATTGGATTAGCTTCGTTAGATGAGAAATGCACAAAAGATAAGCAAAACACTGAAGCTACACTGATAAAACACTGTTCTATGATGAACAGACATCATTCCCGATTTCTGACAATAGACATTAAATTATATTGCACTTGAGCATATAAATTTGAAAGTTTGTAAAATGCAAATTATGTTGTACAGGTTGACTAATAGCTGCCTCAAGATGGATTAACAAAATCTCCAGATGCTTCGTGCACATTGTTTTGATAGAAAGTTAAATTCTGAGACCATTTAATCACAATCAAGGGAGATAACTGTCATAATTGTCTCCCCTCCACAGCACATTGATGCCCTTGAAGAGAAGGTTAGGACGTGTACAGACCAACTGGAGAACCAATATGGCATCAACAAGACCATAGAGCGACGCACCAAGAAAACTGAGGCAGATCTGGTGGAGTTAGAAGAGAGACTCCATGCTGCTGAGGGGGGTATGGCTGCAGAAGAAGTGCTCAGGGATGGATTCAAAATGGACAAGGAAAGGGTGAGCCTCAAGCATTGTATATGGATTTAAACCTTTTTCTCTTGTATTGGTTAACTAACACAGATTAATATCTGGAGTTATCATGATCAGTTACCCACTGACATAGTCAAATTACAAATAATAATGGATTTCTAGATACCATTTTCTAAAAATGTAATACTTGTAGCCTAATTGCACTAAAAAACGCCCATCTTGTTTCTGATTTTTGTTGGGGGGGGGTGGGATTAGGATTCTTCAGTTCAGGTGGAAAAATCGTTTCTCTTGAATAACTTTTAAAGTATGAGCAAATTTGCAGTGTTTTGGTCAATGGGTCATAAATATATAGTTACATTCATAACTTAACAAATATTTGCCACTTAAATGATGTTCAAAGGGCAATTTGAAGAAAACCCCCCAAAAAAGACCCTCTTCCTATCTAATGAAGTAGATGGGTAATAATTTCTTTAAAGTACATACACTTATGGAAAAGTATACGAATTGATGCGCCGTTGATAAAAGTTGTATTTCTAAAGTTATTCAAGAAAATCGACCCTGTTTACCATCAAACTGGAGAGCCCTCATTCCCGTTTTTAATTAGAGGTAACTACTGGGTTTATTGGTTTCTTACTATTTATCGCTATTTCTCTGCCAGCTATAATTGAGCTATCACTTTCTATCACAGTATTTGAGGTTCATGCAGAGGATGGGTGAGATGATGAAAATGGATCGTATTAACTTTGACTTGGGTCTGGACATGGCTAACGACGCGCTCATGGCCCGCGCTGAACAGCTGGTCAAACTGGAGGCCGACGCTCTGGCCAACAAAAGTACGCATGTGTATAACCTTCAGCGGAAGTTGAAGGCTTTGAAAGAACAACTGGAGAGTAAAGACTTGCATATTGACCTACTGAGGAAGAAAATCACCAACCTTGAGGAGAAAATCCTGGGTAAGACAGACTTGGAAAGAGAGCGAGACACTGAGTCCATGAGGGTCAGAAAACTGGAGAGACTCGCGGAGAAATACAAGGTCCAGCTGACCGACTCTAGGCACGAGGTGACCAACCTCAAGGCACAACTTCTTGGCAGCAGTGATCTCAGGGTAGGTAGTCCACAATTTACAAGGGAGAAGGGTTTACTGGTGGTGTAGATCTTCAAATTAAATTGTTTACATTATATTTCTCAAGATATGTCATCATCTGTAACAATGTAACACTGATGCATGGAAGTGGGAGTTGGGGGGGGGGGGGGTGTTGTTACAAAATAATACAGATACAACATTTTTACCCCTCCGCCTATTAGGCTGCGGGGTCTTGTCGTCAGCATGTACGTACGGTCGTCTGGTCGTCAACAATTCTTGTGACCGGCCTAGAAGCCAAACCGATGCTTCTAGAGACTTCAAATTTGGTATACAGGATTGTTGGGTGGCCAACCACAAGCCTATCAAATTTGGGTAATTTGCGATGAATTTTGCAGTTTCCATGGCAACGTCACAGAAAATTCGTCAACAATTCTTGTGACCGGTCTAAAGCCAAACCGTTGCTTCTAGAGACTTCAAATTTGGTACGCAGGATTGTTGGGTGGTCAACCACAAGCCTATTGAATTTGGACCCAATTGGTTAGAAACTTTGGCGACAATCTTTAATATATGCGAAACCGTCAAAGCTTTGTCGTTACCAAGATATCTTAAGAACGACTTACCCTAGGCACACCAAACTTGCCGTGCACATCCATATGCTCGTGACCCAGAACCCTATTGAATCTGGACCCGATTGGGTGGAAACTTTGGCGGCCATCTTTAATTTATGCGAAATCATGAATTTTGTGTATCTCGGAAACCATTTCGCTGTTCAGTGTGAAACTTGGTATAGATTATCGATACATCAAGACTTTTTGAAGGAATGACCAAACCAGTTTCCCTGATTCGGTGAAAGCCTTGGTGGCCATCTTTAATTTATGCAGAATCTTTAATGATGTATTTCTCTGATACCATTGAAGTGTTCTATACGAAACTTGGTATACAGCATCGATGTATCAAGAGACTTACAATGAATAACCACATCAGTTCTTCTGAGAGGCGGGAAGGATAGCCGGCCATTTTTAACTTATGCAAAATCATTAATGATCTCTATCTCTGATACCGTTCAAGTGCTCGATGTAAAATTTGGTAAACATCAGATGCATCAAGATTGGGCGGAAATCTTGGTGGCCATCTTTAATTTATGCAAAATTTTAATGATGTATATCTCTGATACTATTTAAGTGTTCTATATGAAACTTGGTATACAGCATCGAAGAATCAAAAGACTCGCAATGAATAATCACATCAGTTCCTCTGAATGACGGGAAGGATAGGCAGCCATCTTTAATTTATGCAAAATCATTAATGATCTCTATCTCTGATACCATTCAAGTGCTCGATGTAAAATTTGATATACATGTACATCATCATTGCATCAAGAGACTTACGATGAATGACAGAACTGGTTTCTCTGATTGGGCGGAAATCTTGGCGACCATTTTAATATACGCAAAATCATTAATGATCTATATCTGATTCAATTTTAGTGCTTCATATGAAACTATAAATCATCGATACATCAAGAAACTTACAATTAATGACAATAAATTTCTCTGATTAGGTGAAAAACTTGATTGCCATCTTTAATTTATGCAAAATCTATACCTCTGGTACTGTTCAAGTGTTTCATGCAAGACTTTGTATACATCATCAATACATCAAGAGACTAAAAATGAATGACTAAACCGTTTTCTCTGATTGTATGGAAACCTTGGCAGCCGTTTTCAATTTATGTAAAATCATTGATGATCTATATATCCTTTGATACTGTTCAAGTGTTCAGTACGATGCTTGGTATACATCATAGATAGATCAAGAGACAAGTAATGACTGCCGGTATCTCTGATTGGACAGAAAACTTTACGGCCATTTCTGATTGCAAGTTTTTTGATAATCTGTATATTTGTCTTTTGACTGCTTGATGTTCCTGATGTTTTCAAAGTAGTATGGTTCAAATTTAATAGATTGTGAATGGCTGGCACCCAGAGCCGAGGGGTTTTAGATGCGCAGCTCCGTATTCCTATCAAAAACTCTGTATTACTTCGCTCCCACTGAAAATCGGAAGACTTTTATTATTGTTCAGATTATTATTAGGGTTCAAAGCAAGAATGGCTTGAAGCCTTTTGTTTTTGTTCAGAATATTTTTGTTCTTCCGCCATATTTTTTGCACACGATATGTCAAATTATTTATTATAGTTCTCCAATGCATCCAACACTGAATTTATCATATTTTTGTCCTCCGCCACGAAGTGGTGGGAGGACTTGGAAATGCTAGCCGTCCGTCCTTCCGTCCGTCCGTCCGTCCCACATCTTGTGAACGCGATATCTTGAGAACAATTCGACCAATCGACTTCAAACTTGAGAAGGTGCTTCACATCAGTTGGACGGCCATTGGTATTGATTTTCACTGAGGTACGTAATCCAAGATGGCCGCCATCGACCATATTGGATTCTGTCCGACCCACATCTTGTGAACGCGATATCTCGAGAACAATTCTACCAATCGACTTCAAACTTGAGAAGGTGCTTCACATCAGTTGGACGGCCATTGGTATTGATTTTCACTGAGGTACGTAATCCAAGATGGCCGCCATCGACCATATTGGTTTCTGTCCGTCCCACATCTTGTGAACGCGATATCTCGAGAACAATTCGACCAATCGACTTCAAACTTGAGAAGGTGCTTCACATCAGTTGGACGGCCATTGGTATTGATTTTCACTGAGGTACGTAATCCAAGATGGCCGCCATCGACCATATTGGATTCTGTCCGTCCCACATCTTGTGAACACGATATCTCGAGAACAATTCGACCAATCGACTTCAAACTTGAGAAGGTGCTTCACATCAGTTGTACGGCCATTGGTATTGATTTTCACTGAGGTACGTAATCCAAGATGGCCGCCATCGACCATATTGGATTCTGTCCGTCCCACATCTTGTGAACGCGATATCTCGAGAACAATTCGACCAATCGACTTCAAACTTGAGAAGGTGCTTCACATCAGTTGGACGGCCATTGGTATTGATTTTCACTGAGGTACGTAATCCAAGATGGCCGCCATCGACCATATTGGATTCTGTCCGTCCCACATCTTGTGAACGCGATGTCTTGAGAACAATTCGACCAATCGACTTCAAACTTGAGAAGGTGCTTCACATCAGTTGGACGGCCATTGGTATTGATTTTCACTGAGGTACGTAATCCAAGATGGCCGCCATCGACCATATTGGATTCTGTCTGTCCCACATCTTGTGAACGCGATATCTCGAGAACAATTCGACCAATCGACTTCAAACTTGAGAAGGTGCTTCACATCAGTTGGACGGCCATTGGTATTGATTTTCACTGAGGTACGTAATCCAAGATGGCCGCCATCGACCATATTGGATTCTGTTCGTCCCACATCTTGTGAACGCGATATCTTGCGAACAATTCGACCAATCGACTTCAAACTTGAGAAGGTGCTTCACATCAGTTAGACGGCCATTGGTATTGATTTTCACTGAGGTACGTAATCCAAGATGGCTGCCATCGACCGTATTGGATTCTGTCCGTCCCACATCTTGTGAATGCGATATCTCAAGAACAATTCCACCAATCAACTTCAAGCTTGGGGAGGTTCTTCACATCAGTCAGACGGCCATTGGTATTGGTTTTCACTGAGGTACGTAATCCAAGATGGCTGCCATTGACCATATTGGATTCCATCCATCTCGGATCTTGTGAACGTGATATCTCGATAACAATTTGACCAATCGACTTCAAACTCGAGAGGGTGTTTCACATCAGTTAGACAGCCATTGGTATTGATTTTCATTGAGGTAGTATGTAATCCAAGATGGCTGCCATTGACCATCTTGGATTTCACTCGCCCATATTGTATCCGTCTGTGTTGTGAACGCGATATCTTGATCTATTCCACCCATCGATTTATAAACCTCACCATCCACAAATCCATATACAACTACAGACTTGCATTCCAGTGTTACACTACCCATTACTGCTTCCCAAACCTCCTCAAATTGTCTCAACAATTCCAGATAAAGGTCCCTTTCCACATACACATATCCACTTTCCAAGTTATATTTAAGGAGATAATGGAAGCGTATATGCTGCATGCTCTCAAACAGGCTACTTGGCGGAGGACCTGCTAGCTACTCAGCTTGTAATCTTTTACAAGCCACTGCTAAAGCATCTTCTGCATTCAACCAAATCTTTCAGGCTTTTATATATGCATTTTCCATTCATTGTGTACCAATATACACTGACTAAAACTGTCTGGCTGAGGGGTTGTTGCACCAAAAGGTGCTGCCCTCATGTTATAGGGAAGTTGCAGTAAAGTGTTATAAGGTGGCCATGTTGAGATAATCTAAGGGGGTGCTTTTTGTTTGGCCCTCATTTACTCCGATTAGCAAGGGCCAAACAAAAGGCATCCCCTGACCCTGTAGATGACCCCAACATGGCCGCCTATGACACTTCCTGAGAACTTCCTGTTGTTGATATGGTTGAAACAATGAACATATTTGGGATATGACTCTACGAGAGAACCTACATGAATCGCATGTTCATGATCACTTGCCTATCATGGGGCCAAAAGGATATCCCTCAATTATCCCAAAATGTGATGAAGCTGATATATATTGCAAAATCAGTTCCATGGTCGACTCAAAGATATTCACCCCCATAAAGCAGAACACTCAAATGACCCTTGATTAATTCAGTTCCGTATATATGATTTTATTATTTTCGTTAATCAGGTGCTAAGTCTCGAGCAGAGGAAGGAAATGGAGGAATTGGTGCAGCAAGTCGAGGAATTGGAAAGGATACGACAGAAACAGGCCAAGAAGATCGCAGGGCTAAAACAGGAAGTGGAATACCAGGAGCACAATACGCAGGAGAAACATGTCATCTCAGACAACGCTGTCCATGCCTTATCCAGTGAACTACGCACAACAAAGAACGCACTCGAAGTGGTTACAGCGAGAGAGAAAGCGGTATGTAGCATAATCTCCTATAAAATCAAATTACTTGTACTTTAAAAAAACAAAAAAGAGAGATATAGTTCATGTAAGAGGAGATACCACTTTCCAACTTGGCATGCTAGCAAATGGAACAATAGTCGACCATTTGCCACTATTTGAAATCCCATAAATTCATGTCACTTTGTCTTACATGACCGATATGCCAAAAAAAAGGCTAGAATATGCCTTGTACTGTGTTTCTTTCTCAACCTCGACAGACAGATAACCTAAGTAAGAGTAATTGATATACTGAGAGTAATACATTACCTGGTTGTTCTGTCATTCCAGCTGCTCGACTTTAGAAATGTGGTGGCCCGTATGTTAGGCCTGGACATCAACACACTGGCAATCCCCGACTACGAGATCATCTCCCGACTGGAGAAGCTCATCCAGGCACACCACGGTCTCACGTTCTCCACGAGGGGTATGGAGGAAGCTCTCACAGATATGGAGGATGGTTTTGTCTCAGGGTACGAACAATACAAGAGACGGCCCGTGGACAGCGCCCCTGCTTCACGGCGATCTCGTAACAGGACCCGGGTACGCACACGTGCTCGCTCAATGTCACCAGCCCGACGAGACCCTAGAACCTATTAGTGTTAATACATGTATTAGATAGCAGATAAAGACATTTGTCCATTACTAAGTAAATGAAGAATTCATTCAAAGGAATCACAGGTATCTATAGGTTATAGAAAACAAAATGTTCTTCACTGACATTTAATTTTTTGTCTTTCAAAATTGTTCAGTAACTTCTTTTAAGTAAAATTACAGTACATTCCAATATCAGAATACATGTATGTTAGTTCATTCTCTGAATTACTCCACATAGCAGTGATGAAAGGAGCTTGTAGCTTGAGGCAGGATTTGTTGTTGAGTATAACCAACACAGATCTCATAGCTTCAAGCATATACAGCTACTGTGCATTCCTGAGAATATATATATTTTGTAAACTTAGTATAGTACGTGACAACACAGCTTGTAGATTCGGAAGGTTGAGTACTGACAGCAAATATCTTACCATTTTAGACAAACCATTATCGGAAAATGTTCCAAGGTACTCTTTACCATGCAGTTGGAATAAAAAAAATTGCATCACTTTGAACATGTTTAACAATGGTTATGGTAATTCCCCTAATAATTCAATCACAGGAAGTTCATTTTTCAACTTATTATTCAAACAAAGAGAAAAAGTAACATTCCCATTCTTCATTCAAATTGATTCTTCATTCAAATTGAAGAAAAGTCATATGACAAAATGTGACACTTTGTAGCTGGTGCCATGAAGAATATTGCCAGATATAAGCCATTTTTGCTGCACTTCTAGTGATCAAATTATTGGGGGAATTGCCGCATTCAGTTACCTTTGATTGATGTGCCACTGGGCATTTCTCCTCATTCAGCTGTTTCTCAAATCAACAGGATAGTGTTAGGACGGAAATTAAGCTCATATAATTTCTTCCTGTTTCTGGCATAGTTTTTTTTTTGCCTGTTCTTACATGTAGCAATCCATTTATATCTAGCAATTCACTTAAAGATACAATTTTGGTGATGAAAATATCTCGTTATATTCTTAAAACCAGGGGTAAGTTACATAAAATTTGTAAATGAAATAAATGCAATGGCTTGACGACACATTTATGGATTTAGTACAAAATGTCGAGTAAACCTGTAAATGTACCATATTTATTAATGAGAGAATATTGTATACAGACATGGACTCGTTCCTGGGAACATTGATAAACCGCAGTTAAAATTGCCCAGCATGCAACATTATACGAGTTGAGGTGAAATGTTTAAAATCAAAATCAGCAGTTTTCTGGACACTGGAGGATCATGTGATTGGATATTGGTTTTTCCACGACACATGCATGTTCGCTTTTGTTGTGGTGAAAGTGTCTGTGATCAAATGGTTGTATAGTATTTATTCAATATTTATTGGAGAATATCAATTACAAGCTCATTTCATATTCCATGTACAGATATGATGTAGCATTTTTACGATACATGTAATTTAGCAATTAGGTTTTATCAAGGAATGAATTTTAAATGTTATATAAAAAATGTAACATACAACATGCCAGCAGAAGTTGGATTGAATGTTCTTAAAGTGCCTGCTGTCCTCTGTGTATACAGGCTTGTTATATATTGTATATTTTGAAAGTTGTCTATTTTGATAGAATATTTTTACTATGTACAGCAAGTGTAATTAATATCATCCATAGTTAGTTTTAATCTTGTTCATAGACTATCAGACCATGTCTCCTGTTAGGATTCTCCATTGTACATTATACTGATTCATAATAAAGATCTATCT